>JASPKP010003655.1:5000-7500 GCA_030674155.1 Stramonita haemastoma
CATGTAACCAGGTTATTTCAGGATATACAAGCAATTCAATATGGTAACCCTTCAGAAGGCAAATATTTAGGGGGTGAGGTTAATTTACATTATTTATATAAATATATTCTTACACATTCATATCAAATTTGGTACCAAAATAAAGGGTATTAAACAGGCTATCAACATATGTGAATGTCACCACTGCACAAGGAACGCCAGTCCCATATTTTAAAAACAAAACAGAAAATTGAAATGAAAACGCCGCACAATCCTGTCCTGCCTTCAACATCTACCTGCCAAAGTGTATAACGTTTATAGGTGGTGTGTGCGCGCGCATGCTGCATGCGTGCGTGCGTGCGTGTGTGCGTGCGTGCATGTGTGTGTGTGTGTGTGTGCATGCGAGTGAGTGTACATTCGAATTTGTTAAAACTGTAAATTGCTGTTGATTGCTTGTGTGTTGTGTAGGTCGAATGCAAGCGCTTTGATTTGTTTTTACAAGATATAGCGCTATACAAGTTCCATGTATTATCATTATTATTATTATTATTATTATTATTATTATTATTATTATTATTATTATTATTATTATTATGTTCAGTGACAGGGTGGTGGATGGGTGCCATATAGTCCACAGTAGACTGCTTCTTTTCTGTCCCTTCTCCTGTGAGTGATACCCACCCTCCCCATCCAGGGACAAGTTGACTTCCATTTGTGGCCTGGAATCTGGAGAAAAAAAACACACCAAAAATCAGCAAGTTGAGCTTTGTAGACTGCCTCTGTGTTTGAGAAATGAGTTTCCACAACATGCAACTTAGGCTCTGCCTTTACTTTTGCAAAGCATGGAGGAACATCATGTGGCTCATACTGCACTGAGCATTGGCGGTCCTGATAATGAGGAGGAGGTTCTGTCTGAGACAGAAAAGTGTCAGGCATTGTGTCCCCAGTAACCTCTTGAATGACAATGCCATGAGTGGAGTGGGTGGTGTTGGCTCCTGATGGAGTTTCTTCGTTCAGGTCAAAGTTATCCCAGCAAAAATGAATAACCTTGTTCTCTGTCAAACTCACTGTTGAAGGAAGAAGACTTGCGCACTGAAGTACAGAATTGGCCATAGCAGTCTCAAGTCGCACAATGGTTTTGTATCCAGCAACATGACCAAACCTATTCAACAGACTTATGATTTCAGAGCTGCCAGATACATGTCTGACAGACATTCCAAGCAAAACATGTTTAGGCATTTTCCACTTCCTTCCTGTCACAGATTAGCATATGTCCTGGGCAATTAAGGATGCCAATCTGGTGGTTTTCGGTTGCTCCATAGAGCTACTCTTTCCAGATAGCAGTGTTTTTAGAAAGTCTGTGAAAATATCTGGAGGTTTAACAGCACCAGACTGAAGAAATTCTGCAGAAGGAGGCCATGGCATATCAGGTGTTGCCCTGAAAGCATCCATAATGTATCGGCGAAGAACATATGCAGATTCTTCAAGACGTCTTTCTTCTGAAGCTGCTAACACAAATGCTGTCTCAACTGCCTGACCCTGGGCAAGTTCATCACAATAAACAAGATTACTACGGTGGTTCGGAGCCCAGAATTGAATTCTGAAGCCAAAATGTTTCATAATTTTTTTCTTTCAGTTTGTTAGTCTTGTATCCTGGGTTGTAGAAGTCAGGAGAATGTTGTTGCATGTATTCACAGTACTTCTCACCTAGCATGGTCATTCTCTCCACCTGTGAACCTCTGATTATTGCATTTTCATCATACTCGCATATGTACTCAAATGCCCTCTCGTGTGCCTGTAGCCGCTCAGTAGTTTTCTGGTCTGTTGATGTTTCAGCATGCCTGTCTTCACATCTCAGATAGTCTTTTCTACAACCTTCGTGATAGTGAGCTTCACGTACTACAAGATATGTATCTTGATAATGAGTGAAAATGTCATCTAGTTTAGTTTTGGCTGCATCCTGTATAGACTGGTCTGCTGTCTTGGTGATACATTTTACAAGTTTTCCAAAACATGGAACCCCTTTTGAAACTTTCTTTTTGAATTTCTTCTTGCAAAAAATGCAACTGTCTTTTGGAAGCAATGGGCCTGAAGTAGCGACAGTCCTTTAGGTTTTGATGGTCCTGCAACCTCTTCACTACCTGTCTCACGCTTTCTTTTCCTGGCAAATTTCATACTTGTAAACCGTGCATAACAGCTTCTGTGATAACCATGGCGTGTAAAGTCAAGGTCTCCTGGAATACAATTACAAATCTCATCTAGTCTATGACATGCCACATCTGAAGAACGTCTCAAGTGAAGAGACTTTTAAATAGTTTTTTGTGCTTTCTTCAGTTAGTGGAGTTACAGTCTTTTCTGTTAATTTGGAAATGAATTATACAAGTTCTCCCACCCCTGGAAGTTTTTCTTTTGCACTTAAATGTACTTTTGAGGGTCACTGGATGTTCATCTGCCATGTTGAAATGTTCATTTTATACAGGAAACGTCACATGGGGAAGATGAAATACACTTTCAGTGAGAG
>JASPKP010003656.1:0-2500 GCA_030674155.1 Stramonita haemastoma
AGAAAAAAGAAAAGAAAAGAAAAGGGAGGGAGCAGAAAAAAAGAGAGGGGAACGAGAGGGTTTAAAGAGAAGGAGAGAGGAAGAAAGAGAGAGAGAGAGAGGGAGAGAGAGAGGAGGAAAAGAGAGAGAGGGGAAGAGAGAGAGAGAGGGAGAGAGAGAGGGAGAAGAGAGAGGAAAAGGTGGAAAGGATTTAAAAAAAATGATCCTTTTTTGCTTTTTAAAAAGCTGTCTGATGGCTCCCTCAAAAAGGTCACTGGCCCCTGATTCCGCCCGGTTCTGAAAGCAGAAACCCCCCTCACAAAAAAACCCGGGTTTACCCCAGTTCTTTTTATCTCACCTTACGCTTTTAGCTAGGTTTTTCCCATTTATTTTGATTTCAACCAAATTTTTCCCCTTAAAAACTCAACAATAAACTCAGCTAATCGATGATTGAACACACTTCTTATTTTTTAAAAATAATTTCAAACCATTTGAACAACTTTCTATCACTTTTTTCAAAAATTCAAAAAATATTAACCCTTTCTATCATTTTTTCCAAAAAATTTGCAAAAATTTGAAACCTTTTATCATTTTTTTCCAAATTTTTGCAAAAAAATATTAACACATTTTCTATCTTTTTTTTTTAAAAAAATTTGCAAAAAATTTGAACCACTTTTTCATTTTTCCAAATAATTTAAACAATTTAAAACAAAAATTTCCTCACTAATTTTCAAAAAATTTTCAAACAATGGGGATTTTGTCAACTAATATCTTCTCTCCATTCGTTCAAAGCGCCAACTGAGCAACAAAATTTCCTCAAGCTTTTTTATTTAAAGGTTAAACCCCTAAGTGACTTTTTTTTAAGGGAATGTTGTTTTCTCCTAAAATAAAATAACACTCTATAAGGGGAAAGCATTTTAATTCGTTTTCCCAATTGTAAAAATTATTTTTTAATTATTCCCCTTCCAGATTTGCGGGGGGGAAAATCCCAAAATGCCCTGGACTCCTAAAAGGGATCACCTGAATTGTGGCCACTCCCCCAAAGGTGACCCACTGACTCCCGTGACCAAAATCCCCCCAGTGATCCACTCCCCCCAGTCACCCAAAATGCCCCCAGATTCCACATGACCCCACCCCGATCCATATGAATCAGACGATCCATTTTCCCCCACATGACCACATGCCCCAGACGTCCCATGCCCAAAAAGATCCACATGACCCCAAATGTCCACAAAACCCCAGAAAAACCCACATGCCCCCAAAATGCCCCCACAGACCCCAAAATGGGGAAATCACATGACCCCCCCATGACCCCAGACCCCAGGTTAAAACCCTATTCAAAAGGGAAAAAGGGAAGGCTGGGAAAGCTTGAAAATGGGGGGGGTTTTTTTGGGATTTTTTCTTTTGAAAAAAAGGGGGGGGGGGGGTTTTTTTTTTAAAAAAGGGGGGGAAAAAAAGGGGGGGGTGATAGGTTTTTTTTCGAACCCGAACCAAGGCCCAGAAATGAAACGGGATGCACCGTGTGGCAATGTCTCATGTCCTGTCTCAAAGCCCTTGTGAGTGGTGTTTTGGACCGAGACAACGCTTTTAGAAATGGAACAAAAATGGCCAAGCTTCAACCCCCCAGCCCTAAGCATTGCAGGTGATGTTTTCCAACAGAAAGAAAAATGTCAAATAGAAAGAATGGCCTGGTCCTAGCTTCTCAACTTCGGTGGACAGGGAAAAGCGTCCCGAAAGGGAAATGTGTAAAGTGGGTGGTGTGGTGGTGTTTTTCAGATGGGATCTCTGTCCTTGATGCTTTCACACTCTTGCCTTGTTTTTTTCCCTATTTTCTTTTTTTTTTCTTTTATTGTATTTTTGTTTATTTTATTTGTTTTTTTGTTGTTTTTTTTTTGTTTTATTTTGTTTTATCTATTTTATTGTATTATATATTTCTTATTTTATGTATATATATTTCTTATTTCTTTTATTTCATTTTTTAATTTATTTATTTTTTTTTCATTTAGTTTGTTTTAAATTTTTCTTATTTTTTATTTTATTTTAATGTCCGTATTTTATTTATTTTGTTATATTTTATTTCATTTTAATTTTTTTTTGGATTTAAATTTTTGTTTTTTTAATTTAATTCATTACCCAGTTTTTGTTTTACTATCTCATTTTTATTCCAATTTGTTTCAGATTCATCAAAACTCTAATCTTTATTTTGTTCTTTCATATCACTTTACTGTTTATATAAATCTTCTTTTGATTTTATACTAGTTTAGTTTTAAAGCAAGAAATACTAAAGCATCAGAAATCGGTGTCCAGTGATCACATTTTGCATGCAAAGACTAACCGAGCAGCTAGTCTAGACAAACACACACCAACTTTCAACCAGAATTTGAGAAGCAAAGATTTGAGTAGGAGTAGGTGTACATGTATGTGAAAATCTGTAAACCAGCTCCGAGAAGAATTGTGCTATGTGACTGATGGCTTTTTGGCGAGAAACCGAAGAATTGGAGTAACACAACAATCCCATTCT
>JASPKP010003656.1:10000-19328 GCA_030674155.1 Stramonita haemastoma
ATACAAACAAACAAACAAACAAACAAACCTAAACAAACAAACAAACAAAAGCAAAAAAAGGAGAGGGGGTGGTTGGAAGGATGGGCAGGAGTTATCAAGGAGGAAGGGGGAAATCACAAGCAGCCAACAGAAGAATTATAGTAATGATTTATGATTATATTCATAAATAAAAAAGAACCCTACACATATCAACAACAACAAAGAAGAAAGGCCTTAACCACTAACCAAAACAGTTTAATGTAATAGAGCTTATAGTCCCCATAAAAAAAGCAATGACATTAATTTAAAAACCGTTTATGTTGAAAGCTATTGAAAGCTACTGGGTAAGAAAAATGCACGAAAAAATGTAACTAATCTAGGTATCAGATCAGTCGTTTGGTTTTCTCCTTTTACATTTGCAGTTTGTACACGTGTGTGTGTGTGTGTGTGTGTGTGTGTGTGTGTGTGTGTGTGTGTGTGTGTGTGTGTGTGTGTGTGTGTGTGTGAGTGTGTGTGTGTGTGTGTGAGTGTGAGTGTGTGTGTTGTGTGTGTGTGTGTGCGTGTTAGTGTTAGTGTTAGTGTGTGTGAGTGTGTGTGTGTGTGTGTGTGTGTGTGTGTGTGTGTGTGTGTGTGTGTGTGTGTGTGTGTGTGTGTGTGTGTGTGTGTGTGTGTGTGTGTGTGTGTGTGTTGTATGTACAATACACGTAATGCATAACACTTTGTCATGGTAGATTTCCTTGTATGTGTAGTGTGTACAATACACGTAATGTATAGCACTTTAAGTCACGGCAGACTTTTCTGTAATATATTCTGGGGAGACCTCGTGGGTACAAAGACAACGCCATCCGTTTAATTCTTGTATACATTATTTTCTTTTTGCTTCCATATCAGAGTGACTTTTCCTACTGAATGTTGCCAGGAAAAATTGTATCTTGTTACCGCGGGTTCTTTTACATGCGCTAAACACACGTTTCATATGGGCCCTTTAATTTTTTTTTTACTCATCCGCAAGACTTGCACTCAGACCACCACTCCTAGTCTAGAGGATAATCTAACAGTGTTGTGCTTTCTAGGCAGGTGCGTTACCTCTGGACCACCTTGCACACACTTTCGTGCTTGCATACGTGCGAGCGTATGTGTGTGCGCGTGTGAGTGCGTGCGTGCATGTATATGTTCGTTCTTTTATTTTACGTCTGTTCATTATAAGTGATGTTTTAGAAACAAAAGACAAATGGCAAAAAAATATAAGAGAAAGCACATGGGAAGAGAATCATGAATTAGTTAGCTATCAAAACATTTATGTAACTCCTAAAATGCTAATAGGAAAAGCAATATAAAAAGAATTTCAAAGAAACCCAAAAACCGGGCTATGCACAAGAGACTCCCAAAAAGCAAACAGAATGGTTTCGTCTGACAGAATTACATATACAATTTTTTCAAAAGCATTTTTGCTTAAAAAGTTTCCTATATGTGCGTGCGTGCGTGCGTGCATACGTGCGTGTGTGTGTGTGTGTGTGTGTGTGTGTGTGTGTGTGTGTGTGTGTGGTGTGTGTGTGTGTGTGTGTGTGTGTGTGTGTGTGTGTGTGTGTGTGTGTGTTTGTTTTATATATTATTTTTGTATGTATTCATTTCTTCTTTTATATTGAAAATAATGGAATAACCACTCATATGCCTTATTACATCCAGTCCCCGTGTGTATGCAGTTTTGTAAATCTTGTAATCTGTTCCCACCTGCACCCGTTGGCCTACTCTTAAGAATAGCGGAAAATGATTTAACGTGTGTGCAAAATGTTCTAGGTGCGTACGCAAACCAAACGGGGCTTTGGTTTACAGTCTCATTAGAAAGACTTTTTGGAGAAGTGGAGTCAGCACTGATGTTAACAGCAGAGGAAAAATCCCAATGGAAATCGAACCCGCGTGCGCGCCCGTGTGTGAGTGAGTGAGTGAGTGTGTGTGTGTGTGTGTGTGTGTGTGTGTGTGTGTGTGTGTGTGTGTGTGTGTGTGTGTGTGTGTGTGTGTGTGTGTGTGTGTGTGTGGTGTGTGTTGTGTGCTTGTGTGTAACAATAACAATAACTTTAATTCAGTTGTTGCAGGCCATATAACCCAAATGAACAACAGTTAAACATGATTTTTCATGTATGGTGAACATCATTACTTGTGATATCTAAACATTTGATAAGAAATAATCCAACTTTAAACATCAAACTAGGTTTAGTGTATATACAAAGAAGCTGGACTTTAAGAGTCGAAGGAAATCTCTAGTAATACAAAGGAATACATTTTCTTCATAGCACAGCATATTTAGGGCATACAAGCAAAAAGTGACAAACATCTTCGATTTCTTGACCATCACACTGGGAGCAGAATGGATCAGTAATTGGTTTATCATAACGTGAAAGTCCATTTAAAGGCAATCTGTTTGACCTCAGTAAACATATAGCTCTACAATATTCTAAAGATTCTACTTTACAGACATAACTTGCTCTACAGATAATCGATGATAATCTAAATAGTCAGGGTATGCTGATAGAGAGTTATGCCATTTTTGTTGGTACATGTCCTGTACTCGTCTTTTAAATTCCTTTATAAAGGATGAAGAACTACCACATTCTTACATTGTCCAAACAAAACTGAATCCATGGGTACATAGAATCTTTCTAACATGCCTAACCCAATTTGTTCTCCATGCTTCATCCTGTTTACATAGCATATTGTAACACTGTCTGGGTTTATCTATGATCAGGCATATCCAAAATCTTTAGCCAATATTTGATTTCCCTGGTAACAGTGTCAACAATAATGGGGTATCAACCACAATCACCCAGACAGATATCATTATTTAACATCTCTGCCGACCCAGGACCATTTTGCAGATTTTTACCTGTGTGTTTTCAATGTCATTGAATTGCTGAAAACCCCAAATTTCAGAACCATAGAGAAGGATTGGTTTTACCTGTGTATCAAAAATGCTAAAAACTGTAGATGCTGGAAAATTCTTCAACCTAAAATACAATCTTTTGATTCCAGCAACAGCTTTCAATGCTTTTCCAGAGAGATTTTTGACTCATTTTGACCAGTTAAGTGTTGAGCAAAAAACTACACCCAGATAATTATAACTAGATTCTACTTGTATCTGCTTTTCTGAGTAGCACCAATTTTCAGACTTTTAAATAAATCCACCATTTTTAAGACAACTACTTTATAATTTTGTCCATATTTACTGAAAGTAAGTGTGTGGTGTGTGTGTGTGTGTGTGTGTGTGTGTGTGTGTGTGTGTGTGTGTGTGTTGTGTGTGTGTGTGTGTGTGTGTGTGTGTGTGTGAGTAAGTGTGTGTGCACATTCAAATTTGCTGAAACTGTAAATTGTAGGAAAGCATGTGTGTGTGCGCGCGCGCACGCGCGCGCGCGCGCGCGCGCGCGCGCGTGTGTGTGTGTGTACACGCGCATGCGCGCGTGTGTGTGTGTTTGTGTGTGTGCGAGTGTGTGTGTGTGTGCGTGTGTGTGCGCGTGCGTACGTGAGTGCATGAGTGTGTGCGCGCGAGCGTGTGTATGTGTGTGTGTGTGTGTGTGTGTGTGTGTGTGTATGGTGTGTGTGTGTGTGTGTGTGTGTGTAAGTAAATAAGTAAGTAAGTAAGTAAATAAGTAAGTAAGTAAGTGAGTAAGCAAGCAAGTAAGTAAGTAAGTAAGTAAGTAAGTAAGTAAGTAAGTAAGTAAGTAAGTAAGTAAGTAAGTAAGTAAGTAAGTAAGTAAGTAAGTAAGTAAGTAAGTAAGCAAGTGTAATGATTATTTTAAGCACTCACTTATCAGCGATCAGATCTTCATGCCCCTTACAGATCCTGCCTTCATACAGCCACAAAACAAACGTACTGCGTTTTTGAAAGAATATCTTTTATTAGTAAAACAGAAGAAAAAAGTAACAAGAAAAATGGTGTACACTTCCAAGAAATTTCAATGAAAAGCGTATTTAAAACATTAGGGTTTATACAAACATAGCTTCTAAAATCTTACTACACTTTGAAAGCTTGGCAAAGTATAATCAAAAGTTCAAATATTAAAGACTGGTAGATATTTAACGCATTTCTCATGAACCGTGATAAACCCTGCGAAAACGTTCTTTTACAAGTATGATTCGAAATGCAGTACACAATTTGAGAGCTTCATGCCAAATCAAAAAGTAGTAGTAGTAGTACTTGTAGGAACCCATTAGTCTTGGAAGACTATGCAGTTGTGGTCTAGTCTCTAAAGCCCAAAGTCTGGGTAGGTAAGTATGGAGGACAAACTATTACCCATGCAGCACACACACACACACCCTCTCCAAGCCACTGGATTGATCTATTGGAAAGGCAATGAGGATACAAATGGTCCCAGTACCGTGGGGGAGCCGCAGAGCGTTGCCATATACAGCCCAGAACCGCCCTGAGACTCCAACTTCCCGATTTTTCCTCAGGGATGGTGTCTAAAGAGGAACACTGTGTGCATGCTGGTTTTTTTTAATCATTTTGTCATCCCTACCAGCACAGGATGGCTTGCTCTTCCAAAAGGCAGAATGGGGTTTTAAGGTGTGCACAAGATGTTCTGGGTGTGTTCGTACATGGGGCCTTGGTTTATAGTCTCATCCCAATGACTTTGACATTAATTTAAGCTCGATTTTTTCCTCAAACTGGGAAGAAAGGGCAAGGCTGGGCAGGAACCCAGAACAACACAATTTACTTGTTGGCAAGCAAAGGTCTTAACCATTCTGCCACCTTCCTTCCTCAAGAATAATATGACTTATCATTTCTACAGCAAATAAGTATCTGAACAAACATTAAAAAATGGAATACTATTAACAACAGTCAGTTTCCCCCATTTTCTGCTCCTCTCAGCCGCTAATTATTTCAACCTTTCCCAACCCAGATGGAGCCATCTGGTGCTAATTATAGCAGGAACTGATCAAATGTGGACTAGGTAAAAGGAAGGGGCACCCTAAATTTAGCCAATGACCTGAGTGTTATTGAATTTGTGTTCTGTGATATTATCACTACAATGTGCCCCCCTCCTCCCTCCCTGGATTTTGATGTTTGCATTTGTCCAAGGCTGTATGACTTACACAATGTGAAACAGCAGGTGACATAGATTAAGAGATGTTAAAACATAAGTTTATACAAACACAACTTTTCAAATGTTGCATCAGTTTTAAATGTTGGCAACAAATCATCATAATCTTACATACAAGAAATTAAACATATTCATCTCATTTCTTAGGCATCATTATAATGTATGTCAAACATATAAATTAAAGGCATTTCCAAATTGAATGATTTTGTAGCATCCTCTTAGGTGTAAATAACAAGGCTTGCAGATTCCTGGGATTTTAGGACAAATCCTAGTCCATAGTGTGGGCATTATTGTGGTCAGTGTTTTGTGTGAAGTAGAGTGTGTGTTTTTAAAGTTCCTTTTTGGGTGAACTTCTTTCCACAAAAGGTACAAGTGTATGGTTTTTTCTCCTGTGTGGGATCTAATGTGGTCAGTTAAAGCATGTTTCCTGGTAAACTTCATATGACAATATGTGCACCTGTGTGGCCTTTCTCCTGTGTGGGTTCTAATGTGGCGATTTAAAGCCTGTTTTGTGATAAACTGCATATGACAATGTGTGCACTTGTGTGGCTTTTCTCCTGTGTGGGTTCTAATGTGGTAAGTTAAAGCCTGTTTTGTGGTAAACTTCATATGACAATATGTGCACTTGTGTGGCTTTTCTCCTGTGTGGGATCTAATGTGGTCAGTTAAAGCATGTTTCCTGGTAAACTTCATATGACAATATGTGCACTTGTGTGGCTTTTCTCCTGTGTGGGTTCTAATGTGGTCAGTTAAAGCCTGTTTCGTGATAAACTTCATATGACAATATGTGCACTTGTGTGGCCTTTCTCCTGTGTGCGATCTAATGTGGTAAGTTAAAGCCTGTTTCCTGGTAAACTTCATATGACAATATGTGCACTTGTGTGGCTTTTCTCCTGTGTGGGTTCTAATGTGGTAAGTTAAAGCCTGTTTTGTGGTAAACTTCATATGACAATATGTGCATTTGTGTGGCTTTTCTCCTGTGTGGGATCTAATGTGGTAAGTTAAAGCCTGTTTCGTGATAAACTTCATATGACAATATGTGCACTTGTGTGGCTTTTCTCCTGTGTGGGTTCTAATGTGGTGAGTTAAAGCCTGTTTCGTGATAAACTTCATATGACAATATGTGCACTTGTGTGGTTTTTCTCCTGTGTGGGCTCTAATGTGGTAAGTTAAATGATGTTTCGTGATAAACTTCATATGACAATATGTGCACTTGTGTGGCTTTTCTCCTGTGTGTGTCCTAATGTGGCGATTTAAAGCCTGTTTCCTGGTAAACTTTATACAACAAAATGTGCACTTGTGTGGCTTTTCTCCTGTGTGGGTACTAATGTGGTCAGTTAAAGCCTGTTTTGTGGTAAACTTCATATGACAATATGTGCACTTGTGTGGCTTTTCTCCTGTGTGGGTTCTAATGTGGTGAGTTAAAGCCTGTTTTGTGGTAAACTTCATATGACAATATGTGCACTTGTGTGGCTTTTCTCTCTGTGTGGGTTCTAATGTGGTGAGTTAAAGCCTGTTTTGTGGTAAACTTCATATGACAATATGTGCACTTGTGTGGCTTTTCTCCTGTGTGGGTTCTAATGTGGTGAGTTAAAGCCTGTTTTGTGGTAAACTTCATATGACAATATGTGCACTTGTGTGGCTTTTCTCCTGTGTGGGTTCTAATGTGGTGAGTTAAAGCCTGTTTTGTGGTAAACTTCATTTGACAATATGTGCACTTGTGTGGCTTTTTTCCTGTGAAAACCTCACACACACTTTATGCATGTGCATTGATTGTCTTCAGTTTGTACAATTCCTGCTGCCTTCCATTCAGGTGTGTCACAGTTGTCTTTTGTGATGTGATCATACTCAGTTCTGCTGTGTCTGGATATGTCTTTCGAGATTTTATTTGTAGTCTGTAAGAATGTCTCTATATTATTCTTTAGCTCTTCAACACAACACCTGTCCATAACACCAGCAGACAGCAGGGATTTGTGAACACATACAGTGAAGTCACACGTGTCCTTGATCAGTTTGACTTCACTTGGGAAAGAAACACCTGTACCAAGGATCCCATATTCAGCAGCACCAGTTACACCTTCTATTACATCATGAATATCTGCAGTGTCCTTACAGTTACAAGTAAAGGCAGTGTAAACATTTGCATTATCCTCTTCTTCAATGCACCAGTACCCAGTGGCTTCCTGTTTGCATTGAATGTTCTGATAGTGTTCAGTTGTCTGTTCTGGGAATCTACTTCTCTCAGGCAGGTCTTTAGCATGTTCATTTTCAGTCACAGTATCTGTGTTTACAGGTGTGTTGGTCTGTGCTGAAGAGTCCTCTGTCTTGATGTTGGCTTTGCTGGGTTGCCCTGGGTCATGTTGGAGAACTGAAGTCATCTGTAGCAACAGCAACAACAACAACAACATGTCATGAAAGTTGCTAGAATCAAGGTGACAGCTGTGTTTTGTTCTATATATGTTACAGTTCTTCTAAGTGCTATGTGTTTGTCTGAGCACTAGTAATATTTAAGGAGTTAAGGTTTTCTTTCTCTGTTTTATAGTTTATCACTAAATGCTAAAGCAGTTTATGGCAATCAGCAGCACTTGTAAATCTTTTTGTCTTTTTGTCCACATGTATGTGCTTCCTTTTAACTTAGATAAATCTTCAGATGAGAAAGCAGTAAACAATGAATATTAGCAACACTTACACCCAAAATGGATATTTTTTGTGTGTATCTTCAGCATGGAAATGTTCATAAGAGGTGGTACATTTTACAGCCTGCCCCTTTGTGTGTTTGGAAAGATATCAACAACTACTATGATGTAACATGTCAATGACTCACCCCCCCCCCCCCCCCCGCCCCCCACACACACACCATCTCTATCCCACAGCAGTCGGTTGTCACCACATTCTGCCCGCTGACCACACTTGGACTAGGTAAAAGGAAGGGGTATGCTAAACTTAGCACCCTGGGCAGAATAATATTGAATTTGTGGCTATGACACACTATCTCTACCCCCACACAGTCAGTTTCCACCACATTCAGTGCCTTTCAACTGCTATTTATTTTTTAAACCCAAACCAAACCCCGCTGGGCCAGCCGTGCCATTATAGCGGAACTGACCACACTTGGGCTAGGGGAAAGGAAGGGGCTGCTAAACAAGCATCCTGGACAGAAAGATAATTATTGACTTTGTGGGCCCTATGCCCCCCCCCCCCCTCTCCTTCTACCTTTATTTCTTTCACTGCTTTCCTCTATCAAAGCCACTCCCCTGTCATTGAAAAAAAAATTTGTTTAAAAACCTTTTGGAAATATTCAAACTACAATGGAAAAAAAAATTTTCCTGGACAAATCAAAAACAAGGTTTAAATGAAAGTGTAAAATCCTTTTTTACAATAATGCAGTAAACCGTTTAGAAAAGGTTTTCAATTTTGTTTTTAAACAAAATTCAAACACTCATACTTTTTTTTGATCACCCCCAACCACCCTACCCCAAAAAAAAACCAAAAAAACCCCCCCCCCCAAAAATTTTGCAGGGGTTTTTTGCTTTGTTTTTTGTTGTTTTTTGCTTTGTTTTGTTTTTTTTTTTTTTTCTTTTCTTTAGAAAAAGGGTTAGGAAAAAAGCAAATTATTTCTTTTACCAAAGTACCCTTGGAAATAAAAATTTGATTGAAAATTTATTGATTGATTTACACCCAAACCCCCCACCACAAACAACATCCAACACCCAATATGTGGCAACAAAACACAACACACACAACAACCCCAAAACACACACAAACCCACACACACACAAAACCCACAACAAAAAACACACCTTGAGAGAGAAGGAGAGAGAGAGGAAGGAAGGGGGGAGAGAGAGAGAGGAGAGAGGAAGAGAAGAGAGAGAGAGAGGAGAAGAAGACAGACAACAAAAACAAAAACAGACAGACAGACAGACAGACAGACAGAAGACAACAACAGACAGACAGAGAGAGAGAGAAGAAGGGAAAAGAGAGGAGAGGGAAGAGAAGAAGAGAAGAGAGAGAGAGAGAGAGAAGAAGAGAGAGAGAAGAGGAGAGAAAGAGTTGGGGGGATTTGTTTAAAACAACACAAGATAATTTTTTTTTCTTTACAGTTTGCTTTTCAAAATTTTGACTACTTAATGAAAAAAGATGGAAATGGAGGTATATTTCTCTTCATCTTTCTTCCTCTAAAAACCCCTTCCCCCACACAACATAAAAGGCAGACAGTGTAGTTCAGGCATTCAAAAAGACTAGAAAATACACAT
>JASPKP010003657.1:0-2500 GCA_030674155.1 Stramonita haemastoma
TTGTCCCTAACTGGCACAAAACGTTCAATTGCGCGAACCTGGTCCATACAAAGCCATCAGTTATTTCTAATCTGCTGAGAACATTGTTTTATATCGTAACAAATGTACACATGACTAAAAATGATGGCAATAAAAAGTATATTACGTCAAGGAAAACTCAGTCGAGACTATGAACTTTAAAGGAGTACTCCCCATCTATAACGGGAAAAATAGTCTTGTCCTGATTTAAAGATTTTTGGCTAGTTTGTAAAAACCCATTTAGATCAAGAGTGACGCGTTTTGAGCTGAACCCATACATTTCTTATTATAGACAATACGGTATCCAGCATTCCACACCAAGTTTTAAGACCGGGAGGGAGGGAGCAGTTCTGTCAAGCCGGACCAATTTACGACAAAAAAACCTCTTAATGACACCTTAAGTGTGCCTTTTATGGTCTTCTCTGGCGAGTGTTTTCTTTGATTCAAAGAACACGTTTGATCGGTAGAGAGCTTAACGAACACATCCTCTATTATATGTGTAGGTCTTCTACGGCTTAGCAAAGCATGTATCAAATACTTTGTTCAGTCAAGTAAAAAATATTTTAATCATCCCATGAAGGATTATTTTCAGAGTACTTGTGCCGACAGACAGGATATTGAAGGAATCATAAACTGGAAAAAAAAATTTTATGGACAAATTTGTGTTGCAATGTATTGTTTTGTATTTTACTGTATCATAATTATGGTGAGGTACTTGAAAACAGTCATACACGCAAACTTCTCACTCAGTGTGCAATTTCAATCTCACAGTGATTCCCAGGTGGGATGAGTGAGTCAGAGTGCACATTCTGGGTGACCCTCATAGTGTTAAGCTGGGGAACACACAACAACAACAACTGCGCAGTTTAGCACAGTTTTGAAGTATTTAGAATTGTATTGTTATATGTTTGTTTTTTGTTTTCGTTTTTTAATTATTTGTTTGATTTTGTTGGTTGGTGGAGTGGGTTTTTTGGTGGTTTTTTTATACTGTATTGTTAACGATATTCAATATAATGTTTTATACTTTTAACACAGTACTGTACTGTATTATACTGGGTTTTTATTACTTTTCTAAATTGCATTCAGCAGTATTGTAAGGTATGTGTTACGTTCTATCACATTCTGTTCCCGTTCTTTTAGACTTCTTTGTGAGAAAATTGGGCTGGTTTTTTCCGGGAGATTATTCATTTTATTTGTATATTGCCTGTTTGTCTGCTAGTGTATTTTGCCTTCAGAAAAAGTACGGAGACACTATTTTCAACAGCCCACCCCCCCACCCACAAAAAAACTACACACATAAAACAACAACAACAAAACAAAAAAACAAACAACAACAAAAAACCAAACAAAGTCTCTCTCTGTGTGTGCACGCGTTTGCGTGCGTATGTGCATGTATGTGTTTGAACGCATGTGCGTGTGTGTGTGTGCGCGCTTACGTCCATGCCTGTGTGCGTACTTGCGTGCGTGCAAAGCACAGAGGTCATTCAGTTTCGCTTAACTTTTGAACTGAAGTGGGATATGCTGGGTTCCTTCCTTGCCAGGGAAGCCAGGGTTTCCGTATTTCTTGGCAGTGGTGGGTTCCAAGAAAAGCAAGGTGGGGATGGGGTGCCAGTGTGAGGCCAGCTGACCACAGAGACAGCCTGCTGCTGCTGCTGCTGCTGCCACTGCCCACTGTACTGCACCACAGCCAAAGCAAACTGTCTGAAGCCTCATCTCTCCAGCAGTCTGCTATGGCTGTGGGTTAGACAGTGCAGAGTGAAGAGAGTGAGAGAGGTAGACAGAAACTTACCTGGGTGATATGAGGTTGAGGTCTGTTGTGGGAGTGGACATAGAGTAAGAGGGGAACTATGCTGTGGTGTGGAGTTTGAAAGAAAAATAGAGTACGGTGTGAAATTATGCCGTAATAGAAGTCTGAATAGTGATATATAGTGAGATGTGGAATTATGTTGTAAAAGAAATGTGTAAAATTTGGAGGAAAGTATTATCAGATGTCAAATCATGCTGTATAGAAATATATACAAATAATGAGAAATAGAGAGAAGTGGGACTATGCTTTAAAGGAAACGTGTGAGATTTGAAAGAAAATATAGTGAGAATAAATTAATGATGTCATAGAAATTTGCAAATTTTAATGAGAGAGTGAGAAGTGGAGACTGCACAGACAAACTGTTTTGAGTGGTCAGCCAGTACTCATGGAGCAAATCCTGTTCTGGTTGCTTCGAGCTTCATCCGGCATCACCAGTCTGTCTGACTGTAATGGTCAATCTTTCATGCAGACAGTGATCGATTCAGATTTCAGATGTCCAGTCTGCCTTCAAAAGTTGTGAGAATTGTAGCATTTCTACCCAGGCCTGTGAGGGGTCAGACCATTGTCTCTTTATTATGTTATATTATATATATAACATAATATTATATTATTATCTCTCATTATGTTTGTTTGTTCATTTGTTTTTGTTTTCTTTAACTATTCGTGTATTTATTG
>JASPKP010003657.1:15000-19328 GCA_030674155.1 Stramonita haemastoma
TAGGATCATTATCATCATCATCAATCATCATCATCACGATCACCACCATCATCACCAATAATAAATCATCATCATCATCATCATCATCATCATCATCATCATCATCATCATTCATCACACCACCACCACCACCACCACCACCACCACCACCTCCACCAATATCAATCAATCAATAACTAAATCAATCAATCAATCAATCATCATTGTTGTCGTCGTCATCATCGTCATCAATCATCATCGTCATCAATCATATCCATCATCATCCATCCATCCATCCATTTCCTCCTCCTTCTTCTCCTCCTCCTCCTCCTCTTCCTCCTCCTCCTCCTCCTCCTCTCCTCCTCCTCATCATCATCATCAATAATATGATCATCAATAATCATCATCAATCATCTCATCAATCATCATGGGGGGAAAGAGAGAGAGAGGGGGTCCCAGAGAAAAGGAAACCAATGAGAGGAGAGAGAGAGAGAGAGAGAGAGAGAGAGAGGGAGAGAGAGAGAGAGAGAGAGAGAGAGAGAGAGAGAGAGAGAGAGAGAGAAAGAGACAGAGAGACAGAGAGACAGAGACAGAGACAAGAGAGAGACAGAGACAGAGAGACAGAGAGAGAGAGGCGAAGCGGAGCGGAGGAGAGGAGAGGGTGGAAGAGGGGTGGGGTGGGGGGGGCAGAGAGTAGGAAGATGCAAATAAGTAGTGGCAGACTGTTGTCTGGTGCAGAGGTGGATTCTGTATGTGGCAGACAGGGCCTGACTCTGGTTGCCTCTCTGGAGGACGCTCCTCAGGTGTCGCCCTGCCTGCCTGCCTGCCTGCCACACTGCCTGCAGACACTGCTGCACTGACCCTCTGTCTGTCTCTGTCTGTCTGTCTGTCTCTGTCTGTCTGTCTGTCTGTCTTTCTCACTCTGTCTGTGTCTGTTTGTATGTCTGTGTCTATGTCTGTCGGCCTGTGTTTTTCTGTTGACTGTGTCTGTGTCTGTGTCTGTCTGCCTCTGTCTGTCTTGTTTCTCTGTCTGCTGTCCTCTGTGTCTAGTTCTCTCTCTCTCTCTCTCTCTCATTCTCACGCCCCCCCCCCCCCCCCCCCCCCCCCCCTCTCCTCTCTCTCTCTCTCTCTCCCCCTCTCCCCTTAATTCTCCTCCCACCCTCACCCTGCTCCCTTATCTCATTTCTCTCTTTGTCTTTCTCTCTCTTTTCTCTGTCTCTGTCTCTGTCTCTCTCTCTGCTCTCTCTGTGTCTCCCTCCCTTTACTCTCTCTCTTTCCCTCACTCCCCTTCCCTACCCCCCCCTCTCTCTCTCCCTCCCCCCCTCTCTCTCTCCTCACTCCCTCCTCCCCCCCTCTCTCTCTCCCCTCCTTCCTCCCCCCCCCCCCTTCTCTCTCTTCCAGTGTATCTGCCGATTGCAGACTCCTCTGTCTGGAATTTCTTTTTTGTTGTTGTTATTGTTGTTTAGTGCGGAATGATGGAGAGGTCCAGTGTTATTCTGGCTTATTATATGGATATGATATTGGTGTGTATGTTTGTGGTATGGTGTGGTTGTGGTGATGGTGGTAGTGTGTTATGTTTGGAGTGGTGGTGGTGGTGGTGGTAGTGAGTAATGGTAATGGTGGTGGTGGTGTGGTGTGGTGTGGTGTGTGGTGTGGTGTGGGTGTGTGTGATGTGATGTGGTGTGGTTGTGGTGTGTGTGGTGGTTTTGGGTGGTGGTGGTGGTGGTGGTGGTGGTGTGGTGTGTGTGGTGTGGGTGGGGTGTGTGGGTGGTGGTGGTGGGGTGGGGTGGTGGTGGGGTGGTGGTGGTGTATGGAGTGGGGTGGTGGGGTATTGTGGGGGTGATAATGTTACGGAGAGTTGTGATACTGTTGTGTCACGTTTTGTAAAATAAAAAAAAAGAAAATGACAGTTAACAGATTAAGACCAAAAAAAAAGACGATATTTCTTTTATTTTTCATTTTGTCACTGATTTTTTTTCATACCTTGTGTCAGAAAAAACCAAAGGAGGCAAAAAATTTTCCCCAACTGAGGAGCAGCCAACTTCCCCTTTTTCCTCCTTCGCTGGTGACGCTCTGGCTCCCCTCCGCTTAGTATGTATCCCTGCCACAACCCACTGCTGCACACACCCCCTGATTTATGTCTCTACAGTGAAAAAACTTTGAGCATGGGGCGACAACACAAAAAAAATCCGCTCCCGTTACCCATATATGCTGCCGTCCGTTACAGACAAGGAAATCCATCCTGGCGTCACGAAGGGTTAAAAAAAGTTGTTGCCTCAAAAGTCAGTAGCGAACAGAAAACATATCTTGGGTTTAAGAAACATACAGCCAGTCATTATCCAAGAGCACATGTCCGCATATTTGGCGTCTGAAAACTACAAGATTCTGCTGACTCTTTACGGGACAAAACGGGGGCCGCTGATGTACAAACAAAACTTGCTGATATCACACCCCCCGTCTCATCAGGGGGTCACTGCTGGAAATTTACCATTTGTAAGCCTTCCTTTTTCCCTTACAATTCATCTCTATTTAAAAATTTTTTTTTCAATTGAAATTTCCCAGTAAAATTAAAAAAACCTTTCATAAACAGGGAAGAAAAAAAATTCAAAAATTTAAAAAGACAAACAACAAAAACAACCAAAAAAAAACATCCAAAACCACCGATGACGTACAAACAACAAACCCACACAAAATTTAAAAATAACATGAACAGTAAAACCACCAAAAAAGAAAGGTAAGCACGAAAAAACAATAAGGTTTTTGTTCATGTCTGAAGCTTTGGGTTTTTCCCTGGATGGTTTCAAAATTTTTCATTCTCCCCCCAAATAACAACAAAAAGACTTTTTCCCCTTCCCTTTGATTTCCACAGTTAAAATTCAAATTATTATAAAAATACACAACATGGTCGCAACTTTAAACTTTTTAATACATCAACGTAAAGAGGCCTGATTTGACCAAAAAAACCCCAAACAAACCCCAAAAAACAAGAAAGCGAAGAAGAAAACAATCCTGCGTTATTTTTAAAAATTTTGGGTCTCCTTTAAAACCTTTCGCAAAGGTAGAAAGAATCTTGGCTCTGGCAGCGTGAAAGGGCCCAGTCCATCCCTCATCGTGGTACTGAGGAGGGGGCCTGGGGAACTTGGGGAAAAGGAGAAGATGGTGCAGGGGTGTGCAGGGAGAGAGATAGCCCCGCCCTGTGCAGCCCAAATTCCTCCTGCCTCTGCCTGCCAGATCCCAGATAGAACCCCCTTTTCTGATGACTCACATACCTGAACTGCTCAGACGCTTTGCGATTTTGTTTTAGAAAGGGGAAACAGATATTGTTTTGGGGGGGTTTTTTTTTAAAAAATTTAAAAAAGCAACTTTGAAAAGTTTTTGCTGACTTTTTTTTTGAGTTAAATTTTTTTTTTTAAATTTTTTTTTTAAATTTCATTTGTTTTTTTTGTAAAACTTGCATAGCAAGAATCATTGACTGACTGAAAGAGCTACGTGGAGAAACATGAAATTTTGGAATTCTCGGCGCAAAGTCACACCCCCCTTCTCCCCCAACCTCCCTTTGTATTTGACGTTTTTTTCTCAACCACAGAAAATACTAAACAGAAGTCTTTACCCCCCCCCCCCTCCCCCTTCCGGAAATTTTTCTGGAATATGATGCATGGTAGAACTTCATTTTGTGTCCTGCAGCGGGGCTTAATCCAGCTCCAAAAAGCGAGGGTCACCTACAAGTGGGGTAATTCGACCCTGTGCTTCAGTCTGACCTGCCCGACCCCCTCAGCCCGGGGGAGACTGATCTATCACCCTACAATTGTCTGGGGTTTTTCGATGTCGGCAAACCCTAAGCCTGAACAATAACTGGACTGACTGAGTGGTGCCGTAGAAGCTGGATGGGGCAAGTGGAGGTTTATTATATTAAAATTATCTGGTGCGTGACTTGGTGTTTTTGGGGTCGGATGCGGCCAGCAGTGTTACGGGCGGGGTCATGAACACCCGCCCGCCTGAGATGCCGTGTCTGCATTTTGTACCAACAGGAACCAAAAAGTGAGGGCCGCATGTTCGGGTTTTTGTAGGTGTTTGATTATGGCCTGTTGTGGGAATAAAAACGATTTTGGGGGTAATGGAAACGGTGACGTAGACTGACTGACGTGCTGTTATCTCATCAGAAGCGGCTGAAGATAAATTTATGAAAAGAGGGGGTAGATTGACCAAAAATATACTTTTCGAAAAAGTTAAAGGCTATTGATAATGTTTCAGAAAGCAGAGCAAACAAAAAAAGATAAACAGGGAAAAAAAACAAATTGAGTAACAGCGTCTGCATCTTCGGCAGTTCACGCTTTATAAAAAAAAATCAA
>JASPKP010003658.1:0-19326 GCA_030674155.1 Stramonita haemastoma
CAGTTAAACTTAAGGGATGATCATCATAACAAGCAGATCACACAGAAAGTGGTTTGATTTTGAAGAGAACTAAGAAAGAATATATCAAAACATTTGGTTAAGTTTTCTTTAACTTTATTTCTATGTTACTTAGTGTTTGTTTAAAAAGAAGTGATGGAGTCTTTTTTTTTTTTTAATATGAAGGGAAGGTGAAAGTAGAATAAACATATAAAGATATAGCGCTATATAAATTCCATTTATTATTATTATTATTATTAAACAAAACATAAGCTTATTCATGTCTGAAACAAAGATAGAACCAGAGAAAATGAATAGGGCAGCCAACACAAAATCCCAAAAACAGACTGACCAACAGATAGGATGTGTTATAAACAGAGCACAGTACAGGCACCAGCTATCAGCCCCTCATGACAGAAGCCAATGCAGTCAACCCCAGCAGTGAACTGAATCCTCTCCACAGCAGTTTGAAGGACGAAGAACAGGAAGAGACAGAGTAGGCTACATGCACCAGCATATCAGTTAGTCCCTTGTAGCATTACCCATTTTCCTTTCGTACTACTGGCATCATTTTCACAACTGTCTGCAGTCAGTTAATGTAGGTAGACCACAGTTTCCAACTGCAGGTGTTAGAAAGTTCTATCATGAGATTTTAGTGTTTTCATTGTAGTTAACCACAAAAAATCAATACATCTGTGATTGTTCATATACACTGATTGGACTCACATCTTTAAATGTTCTTGCACTGGAGACTATAGAAAGGTTTATGAGATTTTAGAGTTCCTTATACTGCATACCAGGAAAAAATCCATGGTATGTGTAACTGTTGATATATATATAATTAATATATATATATATATATAATATATATATATATAAATATAATATATATATATATATTATATATATAAATTAATATATTATATATATATATATCTGATTGTACTTAAATATTTCAGTGCTTTCCCACTGAGATTTTAGAAATTCTCATGGGGTTTTAGAGTTCCTCTGTGTGTGTGTATAACTCTGTGTGTGCTGTATATATATGTGTGTGTATAACTCTTGTTGTGGTGTTTGGTGTGTGGTGTGTTGTGTTATTGTAGAGTCCTGTTTGGCCACTGTGGTTGACTGGATGTCAACAAAAATGTGTGTGAAAACATTCTGCTTTGACAGTGGTGTGTGTGTTGTGTTTGTGTGTGTTGTGTGTGTGTGTGTAAGTTGTGTGTGTGTATAACTATGTGTGTGTTTGTGTGTGTGGTGGGTGTGTGGTTTGGCTGTGTGTTTGTGTGTGTGTGTAGTGTTGTGTGTTGTGGTGTGTGTGTGTGTGTGTGGTCTTATTGTGAGTTCCTGTTATTGGCCAAAACTGTGGTTGAGTGATGTTAACAAATGTGTGGGGAAAAAAAAATTTGCTTTTCGACAGTGGCTGTGTGTGTTTGGCTCTCTCTCATCTCCTCTCTCTCCTTCTCTCCTCCATCCTCTCTTCTCCTCTCTTTCTCTCTCCTCTCTCTCCTCTCCTCTCTCTCCCTCTCTCTGTCTCTCTCTACTCTTCTCCCCTCTCTCTCCTCTCCCTTCTCCCCTTCCTCTCCTCTCTCTCTCTCTCTCTACTCTCTCTCTCTCTCTCTCTCTCTTTTCTCTCTCTCACTCTTCTCTCTCTCTCTCTCTCTCCTCTCTCTCTCTCTCTCGCTCTCTCCTTTCCCCTCTCTCTTCCCTCTTCTCCTCTCTCTCTCATCTTTCTTCCTCTCCTCTCTCTCCCCTCTCTCCCCTCTCTCTCTCCTCTCCGGGGGGGTGAACTGTGTTCACTGTTGAGATAGGATGCACATTCAAGTTGTGCTCCCAAAATTTAGTTAATTTCTTTAATTTCTTTAATTAATGAATAGTAATTGATTTATTTTTCCAGTTTTGAATTCTACATGTCTCAGTGAATCATGCCAGTACAAAATTTATCACAGAGTTGCCTGTGGCCAATTTTTATTGGACTTTTTCAGAACTTCATGTTTAAACGGTTATTGGACTGTGTGGCTGCACGTAAACACCAGCTGGTGTTGTGTTGGCCAGTGAGTGGTGTGAGGACACTGTGTGTGGCAGTGATGTTGGCATCCCTGTATTGCTGCACTCCTGATTTCAGTCATGAATCAGCTGAGTGGTGTGCAGGGTAAGTCAACAACAATGTGTTGATGTTCAACTGACAGTACAGAAACTGCATTGTGACTTTCTCACACTTGCTACAGCAAGGTTCCTGCAAAACAGTAAAAACTGACCCAAGACAGAAGTTCAGGCTCATATTCTCTGCCAGTGCTGGGTGATGTATGGAACTGTTACAATAATGATTATTGTATTCCTCTCACGTTACCTGATGGCTTGTGGTGACATAGAGCCTAACCCAGGTCCTACTTTGGGAGGGGGTATGAACGGAAATCGTCTTCAGCCTCTCAAGGTCCTAGTCGGGGTGGGGGGTACAGACAGGAATCTTACTCTGCACCACAGGCATACTACGATAACAGTGCCTCACACACTCAGTATGACAATATGCACCCAAGTGATCATCCCCTTGCTCATTCTTCATTCATAAATGGCTCAGACCTTGCAGGATGCCATATCAAGGATAGAAGCAAGCAGCTTCCGTCATGAGCAAAATGTCGAGAAGCATTTCCTTACCATGGAAAATAAACTGTCAAGTGTAGAGAGGAAAATCGACCATCGTCTGTGTCAGTTGGAAGAAACAGCAAACGCAACTCACCAACAGTCACAAAATGCTGGAGGAACAGTGTCACTTCCTGCAGTCAGAAGTGCACATGCCTGAAAGAGACAGTCAGTGCCTTTTCAGACAAATATGAACCACTTGGACAACCAAAAACAGACGGAACAACCTCCTCTTCTTTGGGCTCCCACCGCAAGAGAATGTTAACTTCCTGCCAGCCAGTGAGGAGAAAATCCGGGAAACAGTGCAGGTTTGGAATGGGCATCGAGGAGGACTTACGCATTGACCGCATCTACAAGGCTGGTAGAGCCATCGCCGTGAAGTTCGAGTCTCACCTTCAAAAAATGCTAGTGCTCCGGAATGCACATAAGCTGAAGAAATGTGAGGGTTTCCAGAACATCTTCGTGAAGGAGGATTTCTCTGAAAAAGTTCAACAAAAGAGGAAGGAACTCATCCCTCTACATCGCCAGCTCAGAGAGAAAGGACTGAAGTCAACTCTGCGTTATGACAAACTGATCACAGATGATGCTGTGTATACTTATGATCTTCAAAAGGAAACAATGCTAAAAGTGGGTCAACCATGGCATCAAAGCCAAAGCAAAAGTCAACAATTTGGGAATGACACAACAGGTCATCGCCCAGGCAAGAAGCAAAGTCCTGATAGTGATCTGACTTCAAGCCAATCAAAGGTGAACCAGAATGAATCTTCATATTGCCTGCCACCACATGACTTCCCAACCCTGACATCAAAAAGAACTGTGCCTCCCTCTGGAGTCAACCGACCTGTACCCATGTTGACAAAAAAAGGAGGTTGTTCACTGACCAAGGCGACCAGGAATGTGTCCCGGTCTTCAGAGAATCCCCAGCAGACCCAGACTGCCTCAATGAAGCTGGTGACTTACAAGAACAAGAGCAAGATGCAAGCACCAGTTGCAGTCAAGGCAACAGTACTGGCTACAATCTCCGGGCTCGAGGTCAACAGTCTGCAGCCAGGGGACCTACACCTGACAGGACGGGGCGTCCTGGAGGCGGTGCTGGTTCCACTCCAACTGAACGTGCCAGACAGCCAGGAAAAGGTCATGGACGGGCAGCATCCCCTTCCCAGCCCCGGATCGACCTAATGCTACAGCAGTCACGTGCTGAGGGACAGGACCACCTGGCTGAGGACGACATCCCTCCAGTTCTGAACATGTCAGAATCCACTGACATGGGTCAGGACGTGAACCCTGAAGACAGTCACACTGATGTGCCTCCTGGTGATGCCAACAGCTAGGACAGCGGCCGGCCCCAGTCATTGTCTTTCCTTTTGCTCAATGTTGCAGGTCTTGTCAGCAAGTTGAAAGATTTTGAGTGGATAAATTATGTTTCAAACTTTGATGTTGTTTGTCTAGTAGAAACATTTATTGACAATAATTTTGATTTGTCACATATTTTTCAAAGTTTTGTTAAGTACGTTTGTCCAGCAGTGAAGCTGTCTCATCATGGTAGGAGATCAGGTGGTGTATTGGTAATGTTAAAAAAGCATTTGGAAAAATATGTTACTGAATTACAGAGTGATGTTGAAAACTGTGTTATTCTGAAATTATCAAGACAGCTTCTGGGTAGCCCAAAAGACATTTTATACTTAAGTACATACATACCTCCATACGGTAGCCCATTTTATGAGCAGGCTGAATCTGAATGTCATATATTGGACATTGAAAGACAATCAGTGATCTTCTATCAAATGATGATGTCTACCTTCTGTGTAATGGCGACTTTAATGCTCGCACTGGTAACATGCAAGTCCAGAACCTCAGATCTGCTTCAGATAATTATTTAGACATTTTTGATAATTCAGTATCCTTTGAGAGTAGCAGATTATCCCAAGATTTGGTTGTCAGTGATTTTGGTAAAAAACTGCTTGATATGTGTGCCTGTTTTAATTTAAAGTTACTGAATGGTTGTCCAGGTCTTGATAATTCGGGCAACTATACATATTTGTCTGATCAAGGGCATAGTGTTGTAGATTATTTTTTGGTTAGTTTTGATATATGTGGAATTTTTGATAGACTGTTTGTATCTGATAGAATCGAATCAGATCACATGCCAGTGGAATTATATTGTGTTGTTAGGGATTCATGCACTCAAGTTTCTGTTAATTTCCCTGTTACCATAGAAAAGGTAGTTTGGTCAGAAGACCAAGCTGCAAATTTTAGCAATAGTGTACAGTCTGAAAACTTCAAGGTTCAGTTAGAAAGAGCAATCACTTTAATTGATAGTAGTTTAGAGGATTCAGTGTCTGTTTTTACAAGAGCGTTAAATGAAGCAGCAGAGTCAATGAAGAGAAAATTTGTTCTTGGAAAACCAAAAAGACAACAGGCTAGATGGTTTGATAGGGAGTGCCTTGTGAAAAAAAGGGAAGTAAGAAGTTGTCTTAAAAAGTATAGGAAAACAAAGGAAAATGAAGATTACAAGAAGTATGCAGAAGTAAGAAAAGAATACAAGACCTTGCTTGGAAAGAAAGAGCGGGCACATAAAAAACTTTAATCTCAACAATATACTTGCTTCTATGAATGATCCAAACAAGTTCTGGGGTGAAATCCGCAGACACAGAGGTCGTAGTGTTATTATTAATAACATTTCAGATGAAGAGTGGGTACGTCACTTTGAATCTGTATTCAATGATAGAGTTGTTGTTGATGATGATAACTTCTTTCAGGATGAAGTGGATGAAATCACACCTGATAATATATTGGACATTAAAATATCAGAAGAAGAAATTAGGAAAGCCATTAATCACATGAAGTGCAGAAAGGCAGCAGGCTTAGATGGTATTTTAGCGGAAATGCTGAGAAATGCTGAACAACTAATCATGCCATTTTTGTCTAAATATTTCAATACCATATTTTCTAAGGGTTTTTTCCCTTCTAAATGGACTGAAGCAGCGATATACCCATTACACAAGAAAGGTGACATTAGTAGCCCAGACAATTATAGGGGTATATCCCTTTTAAGTATTCTTAGCAAAGTATTTACATATATCATCAATAAGAGACTTACTTTGTGGGTAGAGCAAAATGGATCTATTTGTGAAGCCCAGGCTGGATTTAGAAAAGGCCGGTCAACAATAGATCACATATTTACTTTGAATGCTCTGGTAGAAAACTATTTACTTAAACATAGGAAATTGTATGTAGCATTCGTTGATTTTAAAAAAGCATATGATACTGTTAATCGTAAGGTTCTGTGGTCTGTACTGCTTCGCGCAGGTATTAAGGGTAAAATGTATAGGATGTTACAGGCTATGTATTCTACTGTAAGGGCATGTGTAATGTGCCAAAGCAAGACAGGGTATTCAAGTTTCTTTGATTGTTTGCAGGGGTTGAAGCAGGGTTGTATTGTAAGCCCAGTATTATTTTCGCTACTGATCAATGAGCTAGCCATTGAATTAATATCAAATGGTAGACATGGTGTGACACTTGATTCAAGTCATATTGAACTATATCTTATGTTATTTGCTGATGATTTGACCTTGTTAGCCTCAAGTGTAGTAGGGCTACAGCATCAGCTGAATAACCTGCAGAAGGAAACAGAGAGGTTAAAGTTAACTGTAAATACAGACAAATCTAAAATTATTGTTTTCAGGAAAGGTGGCTTTCTCAGTGCTAGAGAAAAATGGTTTTTGAACGGAAGTCCATTAGAAGTTGTCAATTCATATAAGTATTTGGGTCTTACCTTCTCCACTAGAAATAGTTTCACAGCTGCTATGGAAGAGGTAAAACTGAAAGGTAAAAAATGTGTGAATGATATCATGTGTACTTTGAGAAAAATTGATAGTAATTCTCCTGACGTATTCTTTAAGCTTTTCGATACTCAAGTTGTCCCACTGGTTCTGTATGCCTCTGAGGTGTGGGGACACAAGGCTTTTAACCAAGTTGAACAAGTACATCTTTATGCATGTAAAAGATTCCTGCATGTGAGAAACAAAACTGCTAGTGATGTTGTATATGGCGAACTAGGCCGTTTTCCTCTATGGATTACAGCCATTACTAGATGTGTGAAATACTGGTTGAGACTCTTAAAGCAACCTGAAGAGAGGTATTCGAAAAAAGCATACAAAATGTTATTAGCTATGCATGAAAAAGGCCATGTGACATGGGTTACCCACCTAAAGAATATCCTTTGTGTGAATGGTTTTGAACAAGTGTGGGTTTTTGGATGTGGTTATGAAAACATTTTTATGAATGAGCTGAGAGAAAGGTTACAGAGCAATTTCTGTTACAATTGGCGAAACCGCCTGGATTCAAATGTACGTTTTTCACAATATGGTAGGACTAAACAGCTATTTGTTATAGAACAGTATGTTGAAATTTTGTACGTTGAAGGATATAGAAATATCGTGGCACAATTCAGGATGGGTGTTTCACAACTAAATGTGCACAAATATCGCTTTTCACCTACAAACGAGAATACAACATGCCCTGTATGTACAGACACGAGAGAAGATGAAGCACATTTTCTGTTTAAATGTCCTTTATATAAGGACGTTAGACAGCAGTACAAGTTCAATGTTAATGCTGGCATAAACATAGACAGTGTGCTTGTCAGTGTGCTAGCTTGCAATTCACAAGCAGCTTTAGTAAATCTTGCGAAATTCCTTTTAGCAGCCTTTAGACTCAGACAGAACTTCATTGACAATGTGAACAATTAAAAGTATTATCTCCTAGAGTAAGACTGCTTCCATCTATATTCTGCAGTTGTTGTTTTCCGATGAACATGTTCATGTAGTATCATTATTTTGTTTCCTTATCATGCTATATTTCACGTCCAAATATTTCATCGATGTTTGCGTTTCCCCCCATGAAAAGGGGCTGTTGGCCTATATTCATTAAATTTCAGAGTTCAGAGTTCTCTCTCTCTCTCTCTCTCTCCTCCTCTCTCTCTCTCTCTCTCTCTCTCTCTCTCTCTCTCTCTCTCTCTCTCTCTCTCTCTCTCTCTCTCTCTCTCTCTCTCTCTTCTCTCTGTGTGTGTGTGTATGTGTATGTGTGTGCCTTTGTGTGTAATAGTAAAAGGGAGATTTAAAGAATAATAATATGGGATTATAGTAAGGTATCAGAATGGCTGCCCACTTAGTTTCATTATAGTAATGATGACAATAATCATGGTAATGATAACAAAAAATGATAATGATATAAATGAACTCTCTCCATACTCACCCAGTTGAGTGACTTTAGCCTTCCGACCTTCAAACATTTGCATAAGTGTCAAAAGAGAATGAGAGAAGATGTATCTTCTTGCCCAGTGAGGTGACTCCATACTGGTTGTGTGAAGGCTGTGGATATGTATACCCCAAAAAGCAGCAGATCAATTACAAACAAGTCCTGTCTTGTGAAAGCTGTGAAGATAGGTACCAGAAAAGTAGCAGATAAATAAACAAACAAGTCCTCATTCCATATACAATGTCTATGTGAAGACTGAAGGTATATACCAGAAAAAAGCAGCAAATAATGAAACAAATATACAAACAAGTCCTGTCTGTGTGAAAACTATGAAGAAAGATACCAGGACAAAGCAGCAGATAAACAAACAAACAAGTCCTGACTCCATACTGGCTGTGTGAAGGCTGTGAAGATACCAGGAAAAAGCAGCAGATAAATAAATAAACAAGTTCTGAATCCACACTGTCTATGTAAAGACTGGGAAGATACCAGGGGAAAAGCAGCAGATAAATAAATAAACAAGTTCTGAATCCACACTGTCTATGTAAAGACTGGGAAGATACCAGGGGAAAAGCAGCAGATAAATAAATAAACAAGTTCTGAATCCACACTGTCTATGTAAAGACTGGGAAGATACCAGGGGAAAAGCAGCAGATAAATAATAAACAAGTTCTGAATCCACACTGTCTATGTAAAGACTGGGAAGATACCAGGGAAAAAGCAGTAGATAAATAAATAAACAAGTTCTGAATCCACACTGTCTTGTAAAGACTGGGAAGATACCAGGGAAAAGCAGTAGATAAATAAATAAACAAGTTCTGAATCCACACTGTCTATGTAAAGACTGGGAAGATACCAGGGGAAAAGCAGCAGATAAATAAAAACAAACAACTCCTGACTCCATATACAATGTCTGTGTGAAGGCTGTGAAGATATCAGAAAAAGCAGCAGATAAACAAACAAACAACTCCTGATTCCATATACAATGTCTGTGTGAAGACTGTTAAGGTAGATACCAGAAAAAGCAGCAGATCATTAAACAAATAAACAAACAAGTCATGTCATGTCTGCATAAAGGCTGTGAAGATACCCAGGAAAAAGCAGAAGATAATAAATCAACAAACAAGCCCTCACTCCATACTGTTTGTGTGAAGGCTGTGAAGAAATATACCAGGGGAAGAGCAGCAGAGAAACTAACACGTTCACAGTCCTACACAGAAACCAAACACAACAAAACCAGGACAAGGAGGCAGCTGTATTCAGACCTGTTCAAAAGGCAGCAGGATCATCAGGATTCTAAACCAGGCTGTGATCTTGTGGTTGTCCCATCCTACCTGCCTAAGTTATTTTTTTATATATTACAAGTGTTGTTATCTTTATCTTTTAAACAAAAAAAAATCTGTAGAGTCCTGTTATGACCATTGTGGCCAGCTGGTTATGAACAAAATATGTGGAAAGAAGTTCTGCTTTGACACAGTGTGTGTGTGTGTGTGTGTGTGTGTGTGTGTGTGTGTGTGTGTGTGTGTGTGTGTGTGTTGTGTGTGTGTGTGTGTGTTTCTGTGTGTGTCTGTGTGTGTCTGTGTGTGTGTGTGTGTGTGTGTGTGTGTGTACGTGTGTTTCTGTGTTTGTGTTTACTTAGAGTATGTACACTCTAGCTTACACATGCAAGAGAGAGGTTATTTTTCCCCCTAGAGTGTGGGATTGCGTTAGGACATAGAACCTTTGTAGGTTATATTGTCTGCTCTTCTCATAATAACGGTGGTAGTAATGGTAATAACAGTGATGATAATAATGGTGATAACAATGACGATATAATAATTATAACAATAATGATAACAACAATAATACTGATACAAGTCCTGAGATGGCTGTTATGCTAACTGGGCTTTGAAAGATAATAAATACCCACTCTGTTGCTAATGGCTTCTATAATAATGATGACAATAAATATATGTATTTCATTTTCACAGCAGTAGCTGAAAAGGCTTTACACATCCACTGTGGAAAACACTGACAACTTGAACTGTGGACACACATCCTGCAGCCAATTCACACACTGATGACAAAGATTCCACACTGATCCCTCCCCCTTCCCTTCCCCATGACATGAACCTCTCTGACCTACCCCCTCCTGCAGTTTTCCTACCCTCACCCCCATCCCCCACACATACAGACATCACAGATCCCCCCCAACTCCCCCTCCCATGTTTCCCACCCTCAACCCCACCCCCCCCACACGCATATACATGCATCATACACCCACCCTCAACCTTCCCCCCCACACACACATATACATGTATCATATACCCACCCTCAACCCCCCCCCCCCCCCACACACACACACCATATACATGCATCACATACCCACCCCATCACTCCCCCACCCCATGCTTTCCTTTCTCACCCCCTTCCCACACACATACATGCATCCCAGACCCCCCTCCCATCATTCCCCCCTTCCCATGCTGCCCACCTTAACCACACCTCACATACCCCCATCACAAACCCGACACCTATACCCCCCCCACCTTCCAATGCTACCCACCAACATTCCCCTTTCCCACACACATACACAAAGAGGTGTGCATTCATGGACAGATACACACAGACACATACACAGACATACACACACAAACACACAGACACACAAACACACAAACACAACACATACACACACAGACACACACACAGGTTGTGGATCAAATGGAGAGGGGGAGGGGCATAACTTGTGATGCCTTGAGGGAGAGTGGTTTGATAGTTCTGAGGGGGTGATCCTGTGGTGCTGGAGGGTCTTTGGAGGTGGGGGGGGGGGGTTAACACTGAGATTGTTTTGGTCACCAATCTGCTATCAACATAAAGATTAGATTTTCCAGGTGAAATTTTGTCTTTGAAGAGAAAGAAAAATTCACTGTGTGAGACCTCAGTTTCTTACAAAGAACTCTTGACTTTTAAACACAGACAGACAGTGACACACACACCACACACACAACACACACACACACACACACACACACACACAACACAGCACACACAACAACACACATACACACACACACACAGTGACACACACAACAATCACACACACAGTGACACACACAAACACGACAGTGACACAACACACAGAGTCACACACACCACACAAACACACACACACACAGTCACACACACCACACACACACACACACACACACACACACACACACACCACACACACTGCACACACACCGCACACCCACCATACACACTGTGCACACATCTTTTCCTTTCATCCTGGGTCTTCATGTCACAGTGGATTGTATAACATGCCCTTTATTTCATTGGGATATTTCATCTTTGCTGGGTATTTCATCTTTGCTGGGTATTTCATCTTTGCTGGGTATTTCATCTTGCTGGGTATTGTCATCTTTGCTGGGTATGTCATCTTTGCTGGGTATTTCATCTTTGCTGGGTATTTCATCATTGCTGGTATTTCATCTTTGCTGGGTATGTCATCTTTGCTGGTATTTCATCATTGCTGGTATTTCATCTTTGCTGGGTATTTCATCATTGCTGGGTATTTCATCTTTGCTGGGTATTTCATCATTGCTGGTATTCATCTTTGCTGGGTATTTCATCTTTGCTGGGTATTTCATCATTGCTGGTATGTATCTTTGCTGGATTCTATTGCTGGCTATTTCATCTTTGCTGGGTATTCATCTTTGCTGGCTATTATCTTTGCTGGAATAACAGCCCTGATATGCTTCTGTGGCTGACTGGGCATGGTGACTGACTGCAGATGTAACTGCCATTGCCCCCCCCCCCCCCCCCCTCCACACATACACACATATACACACCTGGAAACAAAACTTTGCCTTCCTTGCTTCCCCCCCTAACAAACACACACACATACACACACACACCTGAAAATATAACTTTTGCTTTCTTGCTTCCCCCCCTCAACACACACACAACACACACACACACACACACACACACACACACACACACACACACACACACACACACACACACACACACACACACACACACACACAGGGCCATGAATGGGGGTTTTACTTATGGGATCTCTGCTCTTGACATTTTGAGAATAGTAATACTCATAAGTCTTTCTGCTGATGACATCATTGTAAGGATGATAATGATTATCAGGCTGCTGCTGATATCATTACAAGGATGATGATTATGAAGCTTATGCTACTGACATTGTTAAAAGGATGGTGATGATTATCAGGCTTCTGCTGCTGATATAAATACAAAGACTGTTATAATTATTAGGATTTCTGTTTCAAATATGATCATAAGGATGGTTACAAATAGCAGGCTTTCTTTTGTTGAAATAATTTTGGATGGTTATAATTTTCAAGCTTCTGCTTATGACATAATTACAAGGATGGTTATAAATATTTGGTTTTCTGCTGCTGAAATAATCATGGATGGTTATAATTTCCAAGCTGTCTCCTGCTGAGATGATTACAAATGATTATAGCTATCAGGCTTCTGCTACTGAAATAACTATAATGATGGTTATGATTATCAGGCTTTCTGCTGATATTATTATACAGATGCTGATAATTATCAAGCTTTCTGCTGATGACATGATCATAAGGAGGGTTACACATAGCAGGCTTTCTTCTGCTGAAATAATTTTGGATGGTTATAATTTTCAAGCTTCTGCTTCTGACATAATTACAAAGATGGCTATAAATATCTGGTTTTCTGTTGCCGACATTATTGTAAGAGTGTGTATGATTATCTAATTATCAGGCTTCTGCTGCTGAAATAATTATGGATGGTGATGTTTTTCAAGCATCTGTTGCTGACAAAATCACAAGGATGGTTATAATCAAAAGGCATTCAGCATTCTGCATCATTACATCATCCTCATCATCATTGATCATCTGCAATAATAAATTGAAATAAATAAATAAAAATAAAAAATGCAATAAAAAATGTCTGATGCTGAAATAATTATGGATGGTGATAATTTTCAAGCTTTGTACTGCTGACATGATTACAAATGATTATAGCTATCAGGCTTCTGCTTCTGAAATAATTTTAGATGGTTATAACCACCAGGCTTTCTTCTGATGACAATTATATGGATGGTTATAATTATCAGGCTTCTTCTGCTGACAATTATATGGATGGTTATAATTATCAGGCTTCTGCTGCTGACAATTGTAAGGATGGTTAAAATCACCAAGCTTTCTGCTGCTGACAGTAATATGGATGGTTATAATCACCAGGCTTTCTGCTGCTGACAATTATATGGATGGTTATAATTATCAGGCTTCTGCTGCTGACAATTATATGGATAGTTATAATCACCAGGCTTTCTGCTGGTGACAATTATATGGATGGTAATAATTATCAGGCTTCTGCTGCTGACAATTGTAAGGATGGTTATGATTACCAGGCTTCAGCTGCTGACATAATTATAAGGATGGTTATTATTATCAGACTTTCTGCTGCTGACATAAATATATGGAGGACTCTAATTATCATACTTTCTGTTGCTGATATATTTTGGTTATAATTATCAAGATTTCTGTTCTTCACATCAAAGGATTTATGTTTCTGCAGGTCTGTCTTCAGACTGTAGGGATGTTGTTTATTGGGGTCATGTTTCTGCATGTCTGTCTACAGACTGCAGGGATGTTGTTTATTGGGGTCATGTTTCTGCACATGTCTGTCTACAGACTGTAGGGATGTTGTTTATTGGGGTCATGTTTCTGCACATGTCTGTCTACAGACTGTAGGGATGTTGTTTATTGGGGTCATGTTTCTGCACATGTCTGTCTACAGACTGTAGGGATGTTGTTTATTGGGGTCATGTTTCTGCACATGTCTGTCTACAGACTGTAGGGATGTTGTTTATTGAGGTCATGTTTCTGCACATGTCTGTCTACAGACTGTAGGGATGTTGTTTACTGGTTCATGTTTCTGCACATGTCTGTCTACAGACTGCAGGGTTGTTGTTTATTGGGGTCATGTTTCTGCACATGTCTGTCTACAGACTGTAGGGATGTTGTTTATTGGGGTCATGTTTCTGCACATGTCTGTCTACAGACTGTAGGGATGTTGTTTATTGGGGTCATGTTTCTGCACATGTCTGTCTACAGACTGTAGGGATGTTGTTTATTGGGTCATGTTTCTGCACATGTCTGTCTACAGACTGTAGGGATGTTGTTTATTGGGGTCATGTTTCTGCATGTCTGTCTACAGACTGTAGGGATGTTGTTTATTGGGGTCATGTTTCTGCACATGTCTGTCTACAGACTGTAGGGATGTTGTTTATTGGGGTCATGTTTCTGCACATGTCTGTCTACAGACTGCAGGGATGTTGTTTATTTGGGGTCATGTTTCTGCACATGTCTGTCTACAGACTGTAGGGATGTTGTTTATTGGGGTCATGTTTCTGCACATGTCTGTCTACAGACTGTAGGGATGTTGTTTATTGGTCATGTTTCTGCACATGTCTGTCTACAGACTGCAGGGATGTTGTTTATTGGGGTCATGTTTCTGCACATGTCTGTCTACAGACTGCAGGGATGTTGTTTATTGGTTCATGTTTCTGCACATGTCTGTCTACAGACTGTAGGGATGTTGTTTATTGGGGTCATGTTTCTGCATGTCTGTCTACAGACTGTAGGAATGTTGCTCTCATCAGAAATTTTGTTTCTGCACATGACTGTTTGTGTCTGTCTACAGACCCTATGCTCACACTTCAGCCTTGGAATGGCCTCTGTGGTGGCTTGGCTGAAAGCATCAGGATTGATTGAAGCAGTTTTAACAGACAGGTGTTGTGATAGTGATACAGATGGCTTTTAGAATCTGATGTGTTTCATATCAGTAATTTGTGAGGAATCAGAGAGAGAGAGAGAGAGAGAGAGAGAGAGAGAGAGAGAGAGAGAGAGAGAGAGAAGAGAGAGAGAGAGAGAACAGAAGTGGAAGTAGAGATGAATGACAATGTTCAGTATGACTGAAAATTCAAGGGCTTGCCCATACATAAGGGTTGCGATAATTCTTAACTGCACCACGCACTCCAGCATGAAACCAGCGATATTTAAGTACATCGAACACAAAACTCTTTCTGTCCGAGTACGCATTCGAGCCTTTCTTGTCCTCTTGCCACACACACCTAGTAGCTACAGAAACGCTTAGATTCTCTAATGTCGTAATCCCTTAAGCAACGATAGTCCGTGTGTGTGTGGTTCCCTTCCCTCGCAAACTGCGATTTGACACTTCCTCTTTGCATTTTCTGCTGTTTGACAAACAGTACAAATACTGCAGTCTGTTGCACACGATCACAATTCTCGTCACACACACAATACTCACCGTCTGAATGATGTAGTGGATTCTAAAGTTGTATTCTTGTTTCTCTTAGCCTTTCTGTACATCTATCATTGACCCGTATGTTTGACTTTCTTGTGTCGAATACAAATATACATCGTTCACAGCTGCAAAACACACATTCACACAGTCACTACAATCAACTACAGAGTTCTAAATCACGGAGATGGCAACTTACTGATGTTTTGGTGATTCTGTGTGTGTTTTAGTAGATCTATCATGTGTATCTACACATGCTATCCCCGAGAAGAGAGAGAGAGAAGAGGAGAGAGAAAGAGAGGAGGGGGGGGGGAGGAAGAGAGAGAGGAGAGAGGAGAGAGAGAGAGAGAGAGAGGAGAGGGGGGGGGGATGCGAGAGAGAGAGAGATGGAGAGAGAGAGAGAGAGAGAGAGAGAGAGAGAGTGAGGGTGATGTGTGTGTGTGTGGAGAGATGAGAGTATAGTAATATATAGATATATATATATAATTATATATATTATGAAATATCTATCTCTCTCCTCTATATATATATATCTAAATTCTGAGAGAATTCCATGAAAAAAAATATCCCCAAGCCTTGTGTGGACTGTCACATTTCCCAGAGATTTTCCCAAGTCTCCTAGGATTCATTGTAAATCCCAACCACAGCAAGTATGAAACCAGCCATGTAAGGAATAATGAGACAGGTGAAACAGGCAGACATACAGACAAGCAAACAACAATCACACATGTAGCCAGTTATAAGAGAAGACAGTGACACAGACACAGTGACACAGACACAGATACAGATACATACAGTGACACAGACAGTGACACAGACAGTGACACAGACAGTGACACAGACCCCTACAGATAAGTAGACAATTCCTGGAGAAGGATCATCAGTTCAGCTGTTTGTAGTGATTGACTGTAATTGCTACAGACCAAACTGTACAGATGTCAATGTTTAACTGTTATTCAGTACAATCAGTTGACGGAGAAGCTATTCAGTTAGCCACCAATAATTCATTTGTGAAGTAATCCATGTACTATACACTCACTCAGACATTGGTAACAATAATAGTTTGTTTTTTTTTTCTAAGAAGCTTTAATATGATGGAAAACTCTGTAATTATTAACTGGTTAAACATGATTATGATCATCCTGCTTACTTTTTCATCTGAATCTCAATCTCCATCTGTATGACAGCATGTGTGCTAGCAGGTTGGGTTTTTTTTGCTTGATTTTTTGTTGTTGTTACGTGAAATAGGATCATGACATTACTGTTGTAACATTAGTGCAGCACAGAAAGTTGGCCTGTCCCAGTTGTTTGTGTTGTTTTTGTTGTATGAAGTAGTTATTTGACTGCCTATGAGTTAGTATCAGGATAAACAGGGTGTGTGTGTGAGTGTGTGTGTGTTTGAGTGAGTGAGTGAGTGTATGTGTGTGTGTGTGTGTGTGTGTGTGTATGTGTGTGTGTGTGATGTGTTTGTGTGTGTGTGTGGTGTGTGGTGTGTGTGTGTGTGTGTGTGTATGTGTGTGTGTGTGTGTGGTTGTGTGTGTGTGGTGCGTGTGTGTGTGTGTTGTGTGTGTGTGTGTGTGTGTGTGTGTGTGTGTGTGTGTGTGTGTGTGTGTGTGTGTGTGTGCGTGTGTGTTGTAGCCTGAAGTGTAGCTGTTGTACTTTGAAGTTGAGTGTTCACAACTTTTGGGGGTGGGATTTTGTTTTCTGTGGGCTCTGTTAAAATGTGTGAAGTATTAGGGAACTGTACTTTGCAGTGTTATCTTCATGGCAGATATCTCTCTGTGAAATTCAAGTTGCTTCCTCAGGGAAAATGCATCACAACAGTGCTGTTTGTCTGTCTGACTGTCTTTCCCAACCTCTTTATCTGAATGTCCATACAATTGTCAGCCTACCTCTAGATATAGTTCTGCCTTTTCTGTCTTCAGTTTGTGAGGAGGAGGTCCTTTACTACAGTTACTATGTTAACAGATTTTGATCCGTTAGAAATCTGTTAGAGAGAGCAATTATAGGCAAAATCAACTGAGTTAAAGCAGTTATTCTTTTTTTAAAGTCAGAATCAGTTGTAACAAACAATGTTGACATCATTTTGAAATGATGAAAAGTAGGGGAAAGAAGGTTTATACTAAGAGTAAGGGAAAAGAAGTTTGTACTAAGGGTAGGAGAAAAAAGTTTGTACTAAGAGTAGGAGGAAAGTAAGTTTGTACTAAGAGTAGGAGAAAACAAGTTTGTACTAAAAGTAGGAGAAAAAAGTTTATACAAGGGTAGGAGAAAAAAGTTTGTACTAAGAGTAGGGGAAAGAAAGTTGATAATACAAGTAGGGGAAAGAAATTTGATATTAAAATAGTAGAAAAGGAACCCATGAGTTAATTTTAGTAGGGGAAAGAAATTTGATATTAAAATAGTAGAAAAGGAACCCATGAGTTAATTTTAGTAGGGGAAAGAAATTTGATATTAAAATAGTAGAAAAGGAACCCATGAGTTAATTTTAGTAGGGGAAAGAAATTTGATATTAAAATAGTAGAAAAGGAACCATGGTTAATTTTAAGGGGAGAGGGTGTTCAAAGATACAATAAGTCCTAATAGTATGAGGACAGGAATCTGCCCAGAAAAACTCCCTTCAGCTGTCAAGCAAGTACCAAGGTTTGTGTGTCAGGTTGTGATGTCCTTCAGGCTACAGATTGTAGATATAGCATTCCACTTTTGACTGTCAGAAATAATCAGGTCTGGGTAATGTTTACTTTGTATAAGAGTTGAATGGGTGGGTACCTCCTGTGCATTGATATTAGCACATGGAGAGAGAGAGAGAGAGAGAGAGAGAGAGAGAGAGAGAGAGAGAGAGAGGAGGGGGGGGGTAGGGAGGAGAAGAGGAGAGAGAGAGAGAGAGAGAGAGAGAGAGAGAGAGAGAGAGAGAGAAGGAGAGGAGAGAGAGAGAGAGAGAGAATGAATCAGGCCACTCTTCATCACCATTGTAGCAGGTATGTCAATCAAGGCTTTCTCTGGCTTCCTGGTGTGTGTATGTGTGTGTGCCTGTCTGTCTCTCTGTCTCTCTGTTTGTCTCTCTCTGTGTGTCTCTCTGTCTGTCTGGGCACAGACTCAAGTGAAAAAAGTGTGTGTGGTAAGTGAGAGGGTTCATTTTGTTTGTGTGTGTGTGTATATAAAACATGCTGCTGGGTGGAGGTGTTGTAGTTCCATGTGTAGGAAGGAATACATGTTGTCCATGAGTTAGTCAGCAGGTAGGTGTGTGTCTTTGTGTGGAGTGCATGTTGTGTGTGTGTGGTGTGTGTGTGTGTGTGTGTGGTGTGTGTGTGTGTGTGTGCAGCTGCACATGCTTGGGAAAGAAAAAGTGTGTTGTGTACGGTGTGTATGTGGTGTGTGTGTATTTTGTGTTGTGTGTGAGTGTGTGTGTATGTGTGTGTGTGTATTATTGAGAACTATGTTGTTTCGCATGTGTGTAGATTGTGATGGGGGTTGAGTTCGTATGTGCCTGTCACAGGGTGGGGTGTTGCATTTTCCTGTGTGTGAATGCATGCTGTGTCAGTCAGCAGTGTGTGTGCTGGAGTCAAAGATGTCAGTACAGTGCAGTTTTCAGTGTGGACTTTTGTCAGGGGAGATCTCTACCTGTGAAACTTCCATACAAGTATGCGCTATATTTGGAGTAAGAAAAAAAAATAAAGAAAAACAAACAGTTCAATAGAAAAACAAACACAAGACAAGACAACACACACACACACACACACACACACACACACACACACACACACACACACACACACACACACACACACACACTTAGCATATGCTATATCGAGTGAATAAGCCAGTGTGCCAGTTAAACCTCAACTGCTGGTTGGATATGTTTTCACAACTAATGAAAATGTTGATATCAGCCTCGCCGTCGGATCATTGACATGTATATGTGATCCAGCAGTGATGTGGAGTTGTGTCATCATTCCTATCTGACCATGCAGTGATGTGGAGATGTGTCATCATTCCTATCTGACCATGCAGTGATGTGGAGATGTGTCATCATTCCTATCTGACCATGCAGTGATGTGGAGTTGTGTCATCATTCTATCTGACCATGCAGTGATGTGGAGA
>JASPKP010003659.1:0-12500 GCA_030674155.1 Stramonita haemastoma
ATATAGATAGATATACATGATTATATATGTATATTATATATATATAATATATATATACACACATACATATTGAGAAAATATCATATATAGATATAGATATATAGATATAGAAATATATATATATATGTATATATATATATATGTATATATATATGTATATGTATGTATGTATGTATGTATGTATGTATGTATGTATGTATGTATGTATGTATGTATGTATGTATATATATATATATATATATATATATATATATGTATATGTATGTATGTATGTATGTATGTATGTATGTATGTATGTATATACATACATACATACATACATATACATATATACATATATATATATATATATATATATATATATATATATTAGACCTTGGTCCCTCCATAGACCCCCCTCCCCCCCCCTGGGGGGGATTTATGGGTGCATTTTTCTGAAACTTTGTTTATTTTAACGTGTTATGGTATATGTTACCCTCATGTAACCAGGTTATTTCAGGATATACAAGCAATTCAATATGGTAACCCTTCAGAAGGCAAATATTTAGGGGGTGAGGTTAATTTACATTATTTATATAAACATATTCTTACACATTCATATCAAATTTGGTACCAAAATAAAGGGTATTAAACAGGTTATCAACATATGTTAATGTCACCACTGCACAAGGAACGCCTGTCCCATATTTTAAAAACAAAACAGAAAATTGAAATGAAAACGCCGTACAATCCTGTCCTGCCTTCAACATCTACGTGCCAAAGTGTATAACGTTTATAGGTGTGTGTGTGCGCGCGCATGCTGCGTGCGTGCGTGCGTGCGTGCGTGCGTGCGTGTGTGTGTGTGTGTGTGTGTGTGTGTGGCATGCGAGTGAGTGTACATTCGAATTTGTTAAAACTGTAAATTGCTGTTGATTGCTTGTGTGTTGTGTAGGTCGAATGCAAGCGCTTTGATTTGTTTTTACAAGATATAGCGCTATACAAGTTCCATGTATTATTATTATTATTATTATTATTATTATTATTATTATTATGTTCAGTGACAGGGTGGTGGATGGGTGCCATATAATCCACAGTAGACTGCTTCTTTTCTGTCCCTTCTCCTGTGAGTGATACCCACCCTCCCCATCCCGGGACAAGTTGACTTCCATTTGTGGCCTGGAATCTGGAGAAGAAAAAAACACACCAAAAAATCAGCAAGTTGAGCTTTGTAGACTGCCTCTGTGTTTGAGAAATGAGTTCCCACAACATGCAACTTAGGTTCTGCCTTTACTTTTGCAAAGCATGGAGGAACATCATGTGGCTCATACTGCACTGAGCATTGGCGGTCCTGATAATGAGGAGGAGGTTCTGTCTGAGACAGAAAAGTGTCAGGCATTGTGTCCCCAGTAACCTCTTGAATGACAATGCCATGAGTGGAGTGGGTGGTGTTGGCTCCTGATGGAGTTTCTTCGTTCAGGTCAAAGTTTTCCCAGCAAAAATGGATAACCTTGTTCTCTGTCAAACTCACTGTTGAAGGAAGAAGACTTGCGCACTGAAGTACAGAACTGGCCATAGCAGTCTCAAGTCGCACAATGGTTTTGTATCCAGCAACATGACCAAACCTATTCAACAGACTTATGATTTCAGAGCTGCCAGTTACATGTCTGACAGACATTCCAAGCAAAACATGTTTAGGCATTTTCCACTTCCCTCCTGTCACAGATTAGCATATGTCCTGGACAATTGAGGATGCCAATCTGGTGGTTTTGGGTTGCTCCATAGAACTACTCTTTCCAGATAGCAGTGTTTTTAGAAAGTCTGTGAAAATATCTGGAGGTTTAACAGCATCAGACTGAAGAAATTCTGCAAAAGGAGGCCATGGCATATCAGGTGTTGCCCTGAAAGCATCCATAATGTATCGGCGAAGAACATATGCAGATTCCTCAAGACATCTTTCTTCTGAAGCTGCTGACACAAATGCTGTCTCAACTGCCTGACCCTGGGCAAGTTCATCACAATAAACAAGATCACTGCGGTGGTTCGGAGCCCAGAATTGAATTCTGAAGCCAAAATGTTTCTTTTTTTTTTTCTTTCAGTTTGTAAGTCTCGTATCCTGGGTTGTAGAAGTCAGGAGAATGTTGTTGCATGTATTCACAGTACTTCTCACCTAGCATGGTCATTCTCTCCACCTGTGAACCTCTGATTATTGCATTTTCATCATACTCGCATATGTACTCAAATACCCTCTCGTGTGCCTGTAGCCGCTCAGTAGTTTTCTGGTCTGTTGATGTTTCAGCATGCCTGTCTTCACATCTCAGATAGTCTTTTCTACAACCTTCGTGATAGTGAGCTTCACGTACTACAAGATCTGTATCTTGATAATGAGTGAAAATGTCATCTTGTTTAGTTTTGGCTGCATCCTGTATAGACTGTTCTGCTGTCTTGGTGATACATTTTACAAGGTTTCCAAAACATGGAACCCCTTTTGAAACTTTCTTTTTGAATTTCTCCTTGTAAAAAATGCAACTGTCTTTTGGAAGCAATGGGCCTGAAGTAGCGACAGTCCTTTAGGTTTTGATGGTCCTGCAACCTCTTCACTACCTGTCTCACGCTTTCTTTTCCTGGCAAATTTCACACTTGTAAACTGTGCATAACAGCTTCTGTGATAACCATAGCGTGTACAGTCAAGGTCTCCTGGAATACAATTACAAATGTCATCTAGTCTATGACATGCCACATCTGAAGAACGTCTCAAGTGAAGAGACTTTCAAATAGTTTTTTTGTGCTTTCTCCAGTTAGTGGAGTTACAGTCTTTTCTGTTATTTTGGAAATGAGTTATACAAGTTCTCCCACCCCTGGAAGTTTTTCTTTTGCACTTAAATGTACTTTTGAAGGTCACTGGATGTTCATCTGCCATGTTGAAATGTTCATTTTATACAGGAAACGTCACATGGGGAAGATGAAATACACTTTCAGTGAGAGACTGCACACTTGCCAATGACTCCACTCTCCTCAAAAGTCTTTCGGATAAGACTGTAAACCGAGGCCCCGTGTGCGAACGTACCCAGAACGTCTTACGCACACGTTAAATCATGTTCCGCTTTTCGTAAGAGTAGGCCATTGTGTGCGGGTGGGAACAGATGAAAATATTTACACAACTGCATACACACGGGGACTGGATGAAAAAAGCACATGAGTGCTTATTCCATTATCCTCGATATAAAAGAATAAAATAAAAATAAATAAAATAAAATGCCCTGAAACATGATGATTAAAATGGATACTAAAAGTACTACTCAACAGTTTGCCTTATCCCCAACGTTTGTGGTGGAGGACGCGGAACTGAAAAGAACAACGAATTATGACCACGCCTTGTTCTATTTTTAGATGTATGTTATCGTGCGTCACTTGAATGTGCTGTGGTGTGTGTGTGTGTGTGTGTGTGTGTGTGTGTGTGTGTGTGTGTGTGTGTGTGTGTTACACGCGTGCACACGCGCGCGACTGATCTGCATAGACGTCTATTATGTGTAATTTCTTGAGGAAAAAAAAAAGAAACTAAAAAAAATCATAGACTCAAAGGGCTGTGGTTAACACATCCTCTTCGTTAATTTAATGATACTTATGGCTGTTGCAGTACTTACTGTGTGTTACAGACATTCCCTGATCAATAATAACATCTTGATCTAGACTTATTTGTGCATACTTTGTGGAACATACTGATAGTTGGATACATTTCTGGCACCGGACACACAAGGCGTGAGATGAGAAAGTGCCGCTCAACTGATGGTGAGAGAACGGAACAGCGCTCGGCTGTGGTTGAGTGGTAAGACAGATTTCAGCTGCGCGCGGTTCGGACGGCCGCGCATTAAAAGTCATCACTGTAGTTTTGTTTTAAATAGGTCAGCAAAAAACTGTGCCTATATAATTGGGAAAATTATTCTAGATGCTATTCACAATAAAATTATGAGAAGTTAAGCCAGATTTTGTGCAATAATCGCAGCGTGAACATCCCTACCCCAAAAACCTAAATATAGGGCGCAAAGAGGGGAAAATACACTGTTGATACACCTCTCACTCCTGAAATAACCTGTATCCCAGAGGGTAACATGTCAAATGTTTCTACCAACATCATAAGCTTTCAGAAAAACAAAGTCAAAAATCCCCCCAGGGGGGGGGAGGTTTCCCTTTCCTAGATCATGGTCTATATATATATATATATATATATATATATATGTATATATATATATATATATATATATATATATATATATATATATATATATATATATATATATATATATATATATAATACGATTTTTATCTATGAAGGTGGGTGGGGGAGGATGGTTCTTTGTTAAGTTGGTTGCTTCTTAAACGTGTCTTTGGTCGATGAAAAAAAAAAAAAAAGAGCGAAGTCTGCATATTCTTATTTTTATCATTAGAATTGCTTTTCTTTATTGCTGCCTGTTTTATTTTATAGATTTGTTTTATTTGATTAGTTTCGGGGGGAAAGGCGGGGAGAATGTGGGTGTTGTTGTTTCTCCCTCTTTTTCTGGGGGATGGGGCTTTTTGTCTTTAGATTCTTGGTTGATCGGTTGTATGTTGTTCAATTGGTTTCTGTGTTGGTGTTGTGGTTGTATTTACGTCCCAGTAGAGTTTATCACATTGATAGACTGAGTCACGTTAAATCTATGATTTGAGTCATTTCCTGTTGTCAAAACTTCAGTGAACAAATGAGCAATTAAACGTGTAAAAATAAATGATAAATGAATGAATAAATAAAAAAAAAAGACAAATGAATAAACAGAATGAAATCACATACATTTCTTGTGTTCCATATTTTTTTTTTTACCTCTCAATCCCTCTTTACAAGTCTCTCTCATTTATCTCTCTTCCTTTGTGTGTGTGTGTGTGTGTGTGTGTGTGTGTGTGTGTGTGTGTGTGTGTGTGTGTGTGTGTGTGTGTGTGTGTGTGTGTGTGTGCGCCTGCGTGCGTGCGTGTGTGTGTGTGTCTGCGTGCGTGTATGTGTGTGTGATTACATGTAACCTAGTATTTTGCTCCGTTCTGGCCCCTCTCACACACTCACACTCGCAAGTCACACCACATTACATCACACCACACACACACACACACACACACACACACACACACACATTCAAACACACACATGGGCGCATGGCACGACACGCTATCACACAAAACACACACACATACAAACGCGCGCGCTGTATCACTGAAAGAGAGAGGGAGAGAGGGTTGACCAAAGAGTGGAGTTGGCCTAACTCGGGAAACATTCGTTTTTCGTTCATCGGCTAGAGTTTTTGCGTATGCGACTGTTTTTGCCCACCAAGAAGGTAGCCGCATTCCAATTTGGGGAGACTATGTTGGGTAAGCTTTTGTTTCCGTAATCCACCGAATTTTGATATGAATTACGGGATCTTTAATGGGCATGTTTGATCGCGCGCATGTGTATGTACACAAAGGGAATTCAGACACTGGCTTGCCTGCGCTTGAAGCTGATCTGGGAGATTGGACAAATCCCCACTAATTCACCATACGCCGCCCAGATTCAAATTCACGACTTCATGGATCCATAGGATTGAAGTCGAACCCTCATGTCTTAACCACTGGGCTACAGTGTCCCTCTACGCTACATTTGAATCCCAGGTGATATGACATGTTGCAATTTTCCACGTTTGTGGCTATTAGAAGGAAAAGAGGCAGACTACCAACATCACTGAGGTTAGGCTAGGGGTTTGAGAGGGCTACAGAAGATGGTAGAACTCAGCAGAGACAGAGAGAGAAAGATGGCGAACCCTGGTGGCATTGTGTGGAGCTCTTACCGTCGACAGGATGTGATGGAGACAGGTGACAGGTGACAGACCTGCTTTTGTCCAGCTTGTTCGTTGCATTAATTGAAAAGAAACATTTTTGCACATTGGGGGGGGGAGGTACTCTCTTTACCACGTTACTAAACTGAACATGCAACAGCCCTCACATTAAACTCGGATTAAAAAGTCATTTACACAATTATGGGCAGGGCAGCAAATACACACACATCCACACGCACACAAACGCACGCACGCACACACACACACACACACACACACACACACACACACACACAATGTGACACAATCCCATTACTTGTTAAATGAAACGGAGAGAGACGAAATGGGGAAACAAAAAATAAAACAAACCACAAAAGATTAATGTAGTTTACAAAATTATGGGCAGACCTCATACACATACACACGCGCACACTGGGAAAAAATTCAAAGAAACAAAAACGAGAGAGAGAGAGAGAGAGAGAGAGAGAGAGAGGAGAGAGAGAGAGAAGAGAGAGGAGAGAGAGAGAGAGAGAGAGACAGACAGACAGACAGACAGACAGACAGACAGACAGACAGACAGACAGACAGACAGACAGACAGACAGACAGACAGACAGAGAAGGAAAAAAGAGGCAGACAGACAGACTGACAAACACACAGGACAGAGACAGACTAAGCCACCAATTATTACACCATAAATACAGAGATATGTATCAAAATGCAAAACAGACCCTTCAATCGCTGAGATAATGAAGTTGTAACACAAATGCAGGCCTACCTGCATTACATACAGTTTATATGTATCGAACAGATCCCCTTCATGAGTATTTCAGCTCCGAAGCCACTCCCCTCCTCTGCTTTGCCATTAAACGGTGCATGGAGGATCGGTGGTCTCGCGGTAAACGCGCCTGTCTAGAAAGCGAAAAGTCCGGGTGGGAGTGTGTGGTGGTTCGAATCCCATTTGGGCCCAAAACTTTTCCCGCCATCCATTAGATCATGAGTGGTGGTCTGGGTCCTAGTCTTTCGGATGAGACGATAAACCGAGGTCCCGTGTGTTATGCATCATTATTTAGCGCACGTAAAAGACACCACGGCAGTAAGAGGGTTGTCCCTGGCAGAATTCTGTATAAAAAAGCCACTCTGGTAGGGAAACAAATGCAACTGCAGACAGGAAAAAGAAGAGAAAAATGGGTAGGCGCTGCACTTATGGCGACGCACTCTCCCCGGGGAGAGCAGCCCGAATTTCACGCAGATAAATCTGCTGTGGTATAAAGAGTTGTATAAAAGAAAAATACTGAGCAAAGCCAAGGGATTTTTTATGTGTACGTGTTCTTGGTCACCAAAGAGACGAACTCTGGTACAACATGGCTGACATAACAGGCACAAGTATACAGACAGACGAGAGAGAGAGAGAGAGAGAGAGAGAGAGAGGAGAGAGAGAGAGAGAGAGAGAGAGAGAGAGAGAGGAGAGAGAGAGAGAGAGAGAGAGAGAGAGAGAGACAGACAGACAGACAGACAGACAGACAGACAGACAGACAGACAGAGAGAAAAAGAGAGAGAGGGGGAGGGGAAAGAGAGACAGAGAAACACATACACGCACACACACACGCACACACGCACACACACACACACGCGCGCGCGCGCACACACACACACACACACGCGCACACACACACACACACACGCGCGCGCAGCACACACACACACATGACAGACAGACACGCAGGAACAGAGACACAAACAGCCAGGAGAGGGTTGAACTTTAGAGAAGCAACACAGCAAATAGAAACGCAAGTGACTTTAAAAAGGAGGACGAAACAACCAGTGTCAACAACAGTTCCTGTTCCTTCCTTTGTTCAGGACGATACAGAACGTGCTCCTCACACATCAACCTCTCCAGTTGCCAGAAAAAAACCCACCCCCCTGAAACCATCACCTTTCTTCCCATGATTTTGTATTCTATACCACTTTATGTCACTACAGATTTTTCTGCGTGAAATTCGGGCTGCTCTCCCCGGGGAGAGCACGTTGCCACAAGTCCAGCGCCTACCAATTTTTTTTCTTTTTCCTGTATGCAACTGTATTTGTTTCCCCTATCAAAGTGGCTTTTTCTACAGAATTCTGCCAGGATCAACCCCCTTGTTGTGGGTACTTTTACGTGCGTTAAATAGTGATGTGTAACACACGGACCTCGGCTTATCGTCTCATCCGAAAGACTAAAGAGCCCCAGAATGATCTTTGCATGCAAGGAACCAGCCACCGTCGTTATCATCGTCATCATCATCATCATCATGGGCTTTTGACAGTTATGTAGCCATAGGTTGAATCTACAGGCTGGTTGATTGATGCAGCATTGGCTTACTTGACTTAGAGTTTATGCCTATGAATTCCCTAGGGAACAAAGGGCTGCAACAACACTCTTCTAACGGACTCGGTTCTGGGAGGTCCTCTTCAGCTCGGGCCCACGTCATTCGGGCTGCTTTCTTCAGCATGCTTCAGCTTATATTCCCTGTACCACTGGCTATGCCAGGGGATCAGTTTCGATCAGTGTGAACTCATGTGTGGGGAGTACTTATGGGGAGACTATTGGGTTCATATAGGGAGAGGGAGCTAACGTGTAGGACATGCATCTAGCAGCGAACTGAAGATTAGACAGCACCAGCGCTTAAGACTTCCAGGAATACCCAGGCATACAGCATCACGTTTCAAAGCGTGATATTTCTATACTCCAGTATACAACAGGCTACAGCACTAGGGTAAACTACGTGAAACTTTCTGACATGTAGCACCCTTGTTTGAACGCCTCATATGTCTTGACATAAAAGCGCTCCAATATGGAACTCATTTATCACATTTGAAACATTGTTTCAGATATACAGCGCCTCGTTTCAAAGCGTGATATTTCTGCACCAACGAAATGTTCCAATATAGGACAGAAAATTGCGTGTTGGGGCGAGGGGAGAAGGTGTGGACTCCTGTTACCACCTAACTGTTCAGTGGAGGGTTTTTCCTTTGCGTGCAATATTGTTGAGTATATCAAAGCCCCAAGCGCGAAGAAGTTTGATAACCTCATTCAGTTTGGACACAAAGGGAACACAGAGAAGAAGGAAGCATTACACACTTGCTCCCTAAAGTCGCATACACAATATATCACCATTGGTGAATCTAGGTCTAGGAAAAAAAGGATTGATTAAAAGAAAAACGATTATTAAGTTAATTATAAAAACGATTAAAGATCACTCTAAATGAATATACACTGGTCACCCATACGTTTCATTTGGCATAAACGCCTTTTATTCTCGAAAATGTGTACATCCACGTCAGTAATGAGAATACTCAGAGAAATAGCAAGCTTGAAGAGTACAGCGACTCTGTAGCCCTGTGCATGGTTTGTTCCCTTTTATTTCAGTTCCTGCTTACAGCCCCACCAACCACCAACACCTTATCGGGGCTGTCACCTCTTTCAGTTAAAAAAGCGCACATGAACAATCACCTCAACTTCAATATCAGCTATACCAATTCCTTTAAAATACAACACTGTCAACGTGAACACAAAAAAAACCCCCAGACAAACAAAAAATGACATAGCACCCTAACTATTGCATTGTTTAGGACAAATAAAACCAGGCCGAGCTAAGCACGCCAACCTTTCGTCACCTGATTACTAAAAACACCGAAAAAGGAAAATAAAGAAAGCAAGCAACATAAACAGCAACAACAAAACCACCCAAAACACAGGGCAGGATAGCCTTGTGGTTACAGCGTTGCGCTGGTAATCTGACGGCCTGGGTTTATGCCAACACCCAAAGCACCCCTGTTCAAGAGGACTTTTCCCCTGGAGTTAACATCAGTGCCAACTCCCCTCCCCTAAAAAGTCCTTGCATGAGACTATAAAGCACGTTCTCATGTGCTAAGGCACGCAAAATGTGTTTCTCTATTTCGGGAGAGTTGGTCATTGCGTACTAGTCGGAACAGATAATGTTCAACATTAAAAAAAAAAAAAAAACAGGACTTGCACACTGGTGTCCTGTTTAGACATCATCCTTTAAGTGGGAAACCGGAACACAGTTACCTTCATGGTGGACAAAACTGTTGTATACACAAAATCACACCACTGAGGGAATCGGAGCTCTATCCCAGGAACGAAAAGAAACCCCACAAGTTATAAAATAAAATGCTACAACGGCCTTGAACACTGTAGACTGGATATATTGTGTACCTCCAAGTATCAGCAATTTTACCGCCTGATCTCCAGAATAAAACTGACGCAAAATGTCATATAATAACACCTGAGGAGAAAAAAATAACCATTGGTCATGCTTGAAAAAAGACAGCAGTAAACTAGTATGGACTGGAAAGGTAAGACACGTGCAAAAAACAGATGACATAAAGGTATGGGAAAAGACAGGAACAAAAAGAGTGATAGAAAGGGGGATAACTCTCTCAGCAGAACTGCCAGAAGATGGGGTTGTGTTTACATTGAAAAGAACACCACCCTTAAAGGGATGTGCGGATATGTTTCTCAATTCTGGCATACTCAAGCATAAGTTTTCTGCAAAAAATTTTTAAATACATGCTGAAATATAATCAACATTTGCACACACACACACACACACACACACACACACACACACACACACACACACACACACACACACATACACACACCATACGAATGTAAACAAAAGTCTGATCAAGAGTCAGAAAAGCAGTTACAACAGATAAAAAAAACTGAATGCTATAAAACTAAAATAAAATATATCAAATTTTAATAGCATATATGCACATTAAGCACCATGATTTTTCCCTATTCTTTCTAAATCAAGCCTTAAAAGCCCTACAGTATACTTTTAAAAAAACCCACTTCAACATGCACATATGGGTACCAGAGAAACAAAGCACAAATGTTCGTAATCACTCATTCTTTTTACCTTGTTTTCCACTAGCATAATTATTACATATATCAAGCACCAAATGAAATCTAGTTGTTCACAATCCAGACAGAATCTTATCAGTTATCTTTCAAAAACAGATCTTTCATACTTCTTCCACAGGTTTTCTTCTCAAACTATCAAAAATATTTGAATTCTTTATATAGAAAAACAAGGAACTGGCATCAAATGCCTGACTCTTTCATCCATGATTCTTATACAACAAAAACATAGCTTAGCACATAGCATTGAACCATAGCACCTTCTTTGAGTAAATGCTTTGAACACATGTGTAGGCCTAAACGTTTTTTTAAACCAACAAAAAAGGCAACATTCGTTTCGCCATCAATCATGGATAGTACATAACGCGAAACGGAAGAAACTGACCAACAAAGCAAAACACCTCGCGCAAAAAACAAAACCCACCAAAAACCGCAGGTACGTAGTATAACGTCCATTCATTTATGATAAATAATTCACCCCGACTTGAACAACAAGATGGCGACCTGCCCTATGTAGAAGTAGATGAAGTGCTTGGTCTCGTGCGTGACGTAACTGCCGAAGTTGCGGCCCACAATGCAGTGCCAGTGGGTTGAACTTCTTGTCGAACTCCTTCTTGATGAAGGCGGCGATGTCCTTCTCGATGTTGAACTTCTCCAGGGCCTGGCTGGCGCACGCCACCGCCTCCTGCTGCACCTCCTCGCTCATGTCCGCGTTCTTGATCACCGCCTTGCTGCTGCCAGAGCTGCTCGTCATCTGCACCACACACAACATGGCCTTGCTTAGCTGTTTGTTTGTTTGTTGCTTTGTTGATAATAATGTCTTTACTTTTTTAGTTAACAGCGATGGTCATCTGCACCACACACACAACATGGCGTTGTTTACCTATCTATTCATTTCGTTTGTTTATTGGTAATGTCTTCACTTTTTAGTTAGCGCTTGTCATCTGCAGACACACACACACACACACACACACACACACACACACACACACACACACACACACACCATGGCGCTGCTTATGAAGTTCTCTCTCTCTCTCTCTCTCTCTCTCTCTCTCTCTCTCTCCTCTCTCTCTATATATATATATATATATATATATATATATATATCTATTCATTTGTTGCATTATTGATAATAGCCCTGAGAAAGGCAGAACAGAGAGAGGAATGGGGTGAACTGGTTGTCAAGTCTTCATGGGTGCCCCCACAGTCGCCAGACTAAAGGATAGATCGATAGATAGATCGATAGATAGATCGATAGATAGAGTATCTTTACTTTTTAGTTAACAGTACTAGTCATCTGCAGCACACAAAGACCATGGCGTTGGGTTCCTTATCTATTTGTTTGTTTATTGGTTCAAACCAATCCAATGATGTTGCTTAAGAGTCCCGCCGACCGCACAGGCCATATCCGGGCTGTCACCTCGTCACATTTTAAAACTCAAAGCTCTGCAACTAAATATACAGATTAAAACGGGTATAAAAGCAACTCTACTGTCCTTGCTTGTATCGACGCCCTGGTCAACCATAAGGGTCAGCCCAGGACGGGCACAGCGTTTTGGGGAAAACCCACATCGATCACACATAAAATGAGATAAAACCAAAACCAGATTCCTTAAAGCAACCTTGTCCTTAGAGACCAACTATACCATTTTCACTCATAGACCTATCAGACAGAAAAAGCCCGATTCTCTCAGGAAGTTAAAAATGGTGTCGGTGGAACATCCCGAAAGAGGATCTTTAGGGAGTCTGCGGTAA
>JASPKP010003660.1:7500-10000 GCA_030674155.1 Stramonita haemastoma
CAATCTGCTTTGAACAATATACATCACGTTCTCGTGTTTTAACAAAAGACTCAAATTTACGTAGTTCTTGGTGAGCACCTAGACACCCGAGCCTCATTTCCTCGCACTGAAATAACTTTTCTTGTGATTTTATTACAATATGATAACACTCTTGAAGTGAAAATGGGAGTACTAAATGTGACACCTCCAATGAACCCTTTGCTCCTTTCTTTGCTAGGATGTCCACTTTTTCATTGTAGTAAAAACCACTGTGGGATGGAATCCAACAGAAGGTTAGTTCCGAGCCCTTTAAAGATAAAACATGAATTAAATGACAAATTTCAATAACGACTTCAGATCTAACTTTTGTTTGCAAGGAACTAATGGCATGAATTACAGATTTAGAATCTACACAAAACAGAATCGGAAAGATTATTTTAGGAAAACTAACGAGAAAATTTAGGGCCATCAATATTGCGATTAGTTCCGCTGAAAATATCGAGATATCTTTTCCAAGATGAAACTGGTTTTCAGTTTTTAGATCTGGTATAATATAAGCAGCACCAGCGTTATTGTTTAATACTGAGCCGTCTGTGAACACTTTTAAGTGATTGGGATAATTGTCTTCCAAATAAATTTTGGCATGAGAAGACACTAAATTGATATTGTCTTTTTTCGCTAGATCAATATAATTGATGTCAAACTTTGCTCTGTTGAGTTCCCAGAATGGAACTGGGGGCACTACATCCCGCTGTGCTATATTACCTGTTGGATTCAACCCAGACTTTGTAAAAATATCTGATGTGTATGTTCTCAATGTGGTATGTGATGATATAGATCTTGCTCTCTTTGGAAAATGGTTATCTGACTTAAGATTAATGACTGATTCCAAATCGTTTTGAACAGTCAGACTTCTTAATACAAATTTACTGCAAGCAACACTCCTATAATCTTCCAAAGGTAAAACCCCTGAGGCACTGTATGTTTTAAAACATGAAGCATGGATAGGTAGGCCAAGAGCAAGTTTATATGCCCTGCAGTCTATGCTTTGGAGTTTTTTCAAAAGATATTTTGGGGCACCAAAAAATACTTCCTGGGCAAAGGTTAATTTTGAACGAATTAGCGATGTTGAAAGATGCAACAAGGTGAAAATATCTTGGCCCCAAGGCTGTTTACTGACAATTTTCAAAATGCTCAAGCTTTTTCTCGCTTTAGTTAAAATGTATTCAATATGTTTATGCCATGTTAATTTTGATGTTAGAAAAACTCCAAGGAATTTAACTACTTGTTTATATTGTAAAATTCCACCGTTTATTTTAAAACTAGGCATTTCAATTGGATTTGCTCCATTATTAAACAACATCATGTGAGTTTTATCTCTTGATAGTTGTAATCCATTTTCAGTCATATAATTAGCAATAGCATTTAAATCGTTTTGATACAACTTTTTAGCATAATTTAAAGATCTAGCAGAAGTGTTCTTTTTCATCGCAACTTTCATCCATACTCATATATCATCAGCATATTGAGCCAATTCTACATTTTTTGATAGATTGTCTGGCAAGTCATGCATCAAAATATTAAATAACATGGGAGCAATAACTGAACCCTGTGGAATACCCATTTGTAATAATCTTATAGATGAATATGTAGTCCCTATTTTAGCCTGAATTTTTCTATTTTCTAAGAAATTTTTGATAAAACTATACATCTGCCCTGACAGACCAATATTCTGGAGTTTAAACAGTAAACGTGAATGCCATACCTGGTCGTAAGCCTTAGTTATGTCAAAAAATGTTGCTAATAGACATTTCCGCCTCGCAAACTGATACTTAACCTGAGTTGTCAGCTTTACTAAATGATCAATAGATGATCTGCCTTTTCTAAAACCTGCTTGATTCACAGGAATTCCTGTGTGTGTGTGTGTGTGCGTGTGTGTGTGTGTGTGTGTGTGTGTGTGTGTGTGTGTGTGTGTGTGTGTGTTTGTGTGTTTGTGTGTGTGTGTGTGTGTGTGTGTGTGTGTGTGTGTGTGTGTGTGTGTGTGTGTGTGTGTGTTTCTTCTTCTTTCTCTCAATCGTGTAATGGCTATTCACTTCAAAGTGATTTAGACATTTATTTTCAAAGTAAGTTATATTAAAAAAAGAAAGTAGAATAAACAATCAAAAACCAAAAACCCCAAGCAAAGAAACACCCCCTCCAACCAAATAAAACCAACTAAAGCCCAACAAAACAACAACAACACTAACAAAAAAGCGAACCAACCAACCAATCAACCAACCAATCAACCAACCAATCAAATCCAATTCAACCAGATCCAGTCATGTTTATAGCCCCGCCGACCACACAGGCCATATCGGGGCTGTCAACTCGGAAAATTTTAAACCGCAGAATAAAACTGTGCAACTATATACAGATTAAAATGGGATATATAACCGTAGTCTTTAGTGATCACTATGACTCTGACTAAGAGGCTTGACTTGCACAGTCCTTATGTGCTGCAGCCCTGGGGCTAGTTGGCCTT
>JASPKP010003661.1:0-5000 GCA_030674155.1 Stramonita haemastoma
GAGAGAGAGAGAGAGAGAGAGAGAGAGAGAGAGAGAGAGAGAGAGAGAGAGAGAGAGAGAGAGAGAGAGAGAGAGAGAGAGAGAGAGAGAGAGAGAGAGAGAGAGTGTGTGTGTAAGTGTGAGTGTGTGCTTGTTTGTGTATGAGTGTGTGTGCGTGCGTGCGTGCGTGCGCGCGCGCGCGCGCGCGTGTGTGTGTGTGTGTGTGTGTGTGTGTGTGTGTGTGTGTGTGTGTGTGTGTGTGTGTGTGAGTGAGTGAGTGAGTGAGTGAGTGAGTGAGTGAGTGAGTGAGTGAGTGAGTGAGTGTGTGTGTGTGTGTGTGTGTGTGTGTGTGTGTGTGTGTGTGTGTGTGTGTGTGTGTGTGTGTGTGTGTGTGTGTGTGTGTGTTTATGTCGGTGTGTGTGAAAGAGATAGTGTATGTTTAAGTGTGAATTTGTGTGAGTGTGCACATGAGAGTATGTGCGTACGTGTGTGTGTATGTGTGTGCGCGTGCGTGCGTTTATGTGTGTGCGTGTGTATGTGTGTACGTGTGTGTGTGTGCATGTGCACGAGCGATCGCGCATAAGACATTGAGAAAACTGACAATAGAAATAAATTAAGACAGATAAAAATAAATTAATTGAATCAAGTAAACAAAATCCATAAGTAAAACAAACAAGTCCAAAACATCGAGACAAACAATATAACAAAAGTAAAAATAAAACAAACTTAACTGAATTCACACAACACAAAAAAACAAAACAAAAAACAAATATGTTTAAAGGGCTGACATCTGGCGTGCATTCACTGATAAAGCCCATGCAAAGGAATTGTCCAAATACAAAAGAAACATACAATGGTCAGCAGAGACCAGCTGTGGCGCAAGAAGAGGAACAAAAGAGAAGAAAGGGCCGATGAAAAAGGACGACACAATTGATATTGCGGTCAAAAGTCAGTAATTGGGATGAAAAAAAAAGTAAACAAAAAGAAAAGAATGGAATAAGAAAGAAGGAGAAAGGATGAAAGAAAGAAAGAAAAAAGAAACGAACAAAAGAAAGAAACGTAGATATACATACGTACATACATACATACATACATGCATGCATACATGCATACATACATACATACATACATACATACATACATACATACATACATACATACATACATACATACATACATACATACATACATACATACATATACACATACATACATACATACATACATACATACATACATACATACATACATACATACATACATACATACATACATACATACATACATACATACAGATTGACAGACAGACAAATACACAGATGAATAGAGAGAGAGAGACAGACAGACAGAGAGACACGAAGAAAGAAGAAAAAAATATAAAAAATTGAAAACAAAGGAAAAGAGAAAGAACGGTCATGTCAAGTTGAAAAACTATGAAAGAAGTAAAAAAAACGTTTATGAAAATGACAAAAAAGTAAGAACAAAGAAAATTGTGAAAGAAGAAAATATAATTATACACAACAAGACAATACAAGCAGAAAAAATAACAAAAAAGCAACAAAGAAAGAATGAATGGACGCAAGAAAAATGTGCAACATGGTTTAACCAAAACGAACAAACCAATATAGAAAGATAGGATATAAAACAGAAATAGCAAAAAAAAACACCAAACCAAACCAAACCAAACAAATCAGGAACAGTAACAGAGTAAGCAAGCACAAAAGAAAAAGAAAACAAACCTCAAACCTTACCAAAAAAGAAATCAACGAAGACATAAAAACCAGACCCAAAAAACCCCCAGAAAATTCAAAAGTGTCTTTTACGTAATAGACTTTCTGCACGCCACTTCGACGCAACTTCACTTTCGTTTATTCGCACGGACTGCAAGACAAGATCTGAATGGCTTTCCGTGAACGATCAGATATGCTGAGGTTGACCAGCCACAGTATGACAGAAAGGATTATTCCTAACTACTCCCACTTCTGCTGAACTAGCAACATTTCCCATTCTTATTGCCAACTGCATACGGACCATGAAAAAAACAAGAAAAACAAAAACCTCAACTTTGTCAGTTATTGATGTATGCAAAGTTTCAAAGTCTACATCAAAACTGGAGCTTTGCTTTTGGAACGTTCTGTTACAACCGTATTTCCTCATGGATAAGCTTTTAGCAGGTTAAGTTGTACTTGCTCCGTGAAATGGGAAAAGAAAATACGTGTGAAGTTGGATTACGGTTGCCCACAGAGCTAAGTATTTTGAAAATAGCCATTGACACCTACGTCACAGCCGGTCTACTCTTCCGGTCTCCTAATTATTGGTTTCCAGGGGTGATAAAGCGAGACATAAAAATTGCGTTTAAATTCCTGGAGGACTAGATATTCCACTCCAAATATGGCATGCGCTTGTTTCCAACCTCTGTCTGGTTAACATATTCATTTTAAATGCGCAGCTTCAAATTCTGCCTCCAAAGAATCCAGCATTTGAATCCAGATTGAAGCTGTTGATATTCTTTTTCTTCAACACAAAAATAAGGCTGACATTCCTAGAATTGTTCCTAGATCTGTTGTAAATTGCTTTTTTTTTTTTTTTTCTTTTTTTTTTTTTTTTGGGGGGGGGTTATAGTTGGTTTTTTTTTTGGTTTCTATTTGTTGTTTTCTCTGGGGTTCTTTGTTTTATTTTTGTTTGCTGTTGTTTTTTGTGTGTATGTTTTTCTTCATGTTTTGTTTTACTTTTGTTTTTCTTTTTAATTTTTGCTTCCTTATGGATGTTTTGCAGATAATCTTATACCAACAAAGAAGGAATAGACTTTAAGCTAAACAACAACAACAACAAAGAATGTTGGACAGAGGAATGCCCAGTCTTATTGTAAGGTTACGATTCAGTGCTACAAGTCAGAGTTTGTTCTTTAGATTGTAATAGGGCTTTTTATAAGTAAGTTTACTTTAAAAAAAGTTGAGATTCTCTCAATGAATATATAAACAGGCGAAGGAAACAAACAAGAATTCATAAAACACTAGACGTATAGTGCCAAAATCCACGTATACAACAAGAACAACAACAACACAACAACAACAACAACAAAGATCAACAAAAAACAGTGGTAGATAATACAAATAATGGACAAGAGAAGGAATACTGATTAACCTTGTAAACTGAAAATCCTCTCAGTCTCTCAGAGTCTCTGTCTGTCTCTGTCTCTGTCTCTCTCTCTGTCTCTCTCTGTCTCTCTCTGTCTCTCTCTCTCTCTCTCTCTCTCTCTCTCTCTCTTCTCTCTCTCTCTCTCTCTCTCTCCCTGTCTGTCTGTCTGTCTGTCTGTCTGTCTGTCTGTCTGTTTGTCTATCTTTCTCTCTGTATGTCTATCTCTGTGTCTTTCTGGCTGCTGTCTGTCTGTCTGCCTTCCTGTTTGTCAGTCTGTCTGTCTGTCTCTCTTGATGTATGTAAATGATATTGATATATATATATATATAATATATAATATATATATATATATATATATATATATATATATATATATATATATAAAAGACCAAGGGAGTGGATGTCAAAAAGCACATGGCTGCTTACCCATTTTCCTCGAAAAAAAAAGAATTTGATTTGATTTGATTTGATTTGATCTCTCTCTCTCATTCTCTCTCTCTCTCTCTCTCATCTCTCTTCTCTCTCTCCTCTCTCTCTCTCTCTCTCTCTCTCATCTTCTCTCTCCTCTCTCTCTCTCTCTCTCTCCCTCTTCTCTCTTCTCTCTCTCTCTCTCTTCGTCTCCTCCCCACCCCGCCAGTCTCTCCGTCTCGAGAGAAGAAAATAGATCAAAGTTGGCTTCTGCTATCGCTGCTACTGCTTTCTGCTTCTGCTCTGCTGCTACTGCTACTGCTATTGCTGCTTCTCGCTGCCTATTGCTTGCTGCTATTGCTGCTACTAACTGCTGCTACTACTACTCCCTACTGCTACTGCTGCTTCTGCTACTGCTGCTGCCTGCTATTGCTGCTGCTGCTACTACTGCTGCTGCTCCTGATGCTAGCTCCTGCTGCCACTGCTGCTTGCTGCTGCTACTTCTGCTGCTGATGATGCTGCTATTGCTGCACTGCTGTTGCTGCTGCTTGCTGCTGCTACTTCTCTGCTGCTGCTGATGTGCTGCTGCTATTGCTGCTACTGCTGCTTTGTCTTGCTGTTGCTGCTGTTGCTGCTGCTACTTCTGCTGCTGCTGATGCTGCTGCTTTTTACTGCCGCTGCTGCTTCTGCTGCTGCTGCTACTACTGCTCCTGCTACTACTGCTACTACTACTGCTACTGCTGCTGCTACTACTACTGCTACTGCTACTGCTGCTGTTGCTGCTGCTTCTACTACTGTTACTACTACTACTGCTGCTGCTGCTATTGCTGCTATTGCTGCTGCTATTGCTGTAGCGATGCGTCTTCATTTTTGCTGATTTTCCTTTGCATTTGTGGTCAAGCACTGAGAGGTTTTCCGTGTTTGTTCCCTGCTTTCAAGTTGCACCACTTTCAGTAGGACAGCAGGGGCTCATCGTAGACATAGTTCTTTTTCCTGACTTGTCTGACTCTTCTCATCTTTTCTGGAACATTCCAGCATTTGCAGCCATCAAAAAAAAAGAACGGTAGGGGGTGGGTGGGTAGGGTGGACTACTATGAAGATGTATATCTATGTGACAAGTTAAGTGGGAGTTGAGGGGGAGAGGGATGGGTGGTGGGGGAGGGGGGTATTTTGTTTTGAGTTTTGGAAAGGGATCTACTGGAGTTTTTTACTTTTTACAGCAAAGATTTGTTGAAAAAATGATAATGATGAAGTATTTGTTGTTTTTGTGTGAGGGGTTCTTGCCACAGCTCAAGAAAGTTTCAGTTAGTGATAGAAAAGAGTTTAGGATAGTTTTGTTTGGGATGAATACAAACACACAAACACGAACAGACACACACACACACATGCGCGCGCGCGTGCACACACACACACACAAACTCACACATATACACACACACACACGAACACACGTATTTTTTCTTTACCCATCATAC
>JASPKP010003662.1:0-5000 GCA_030674155.1 Stramonita haemastoma
GGTACCCATTTACAGCTGGGTGAACTCGAGGATTGTACTGAAGTCAAGGCGAGCAAACGGTCACCCATCCAACTTGTAACCATGCTCGACGGTGCTTAACTTGACTGGGGGAAGCGAGCTCTCTGACCACTTAGCCATCCCGCCCCCACATTATTTAGCACACGTAAAAGAACCCACGGCAACAAGAAGGATGTCCCTGGAAAAAATCTGTAGAAAAAAGCCACTTTGATGAAGGAAACAAATACATAAATACCCCATCCTCCAACCCCCCTCCCATACAGAGCTCACAGAAGACTAGAACCCATACCCTCAAGTAATGCATTGAGACCACGAATTCTGCCCCTTAACCACCAAGGCTACACGCTTCCTTCAGTCTGAATTCACAATAAACATGCTCCCCTCCACCTCTGCAGGGCCCCTCTGGCTGGTGGGCCCCACAGCGATGTAATAATTATTGATGAGCTCCTTGTGGACTTCCGTTCCTGAGGATGAGACAATAGCGAACCTGGGGTATGGTTGTGTATGCGGGGAGATTGTTTATTTAAATTTTTTTTTTTTATTCTATGATATCGAGGATAATGGGATAAGCACTCTTGTGCTTGTTTACATCTAGTCCCCGTGTGTATGCAGTTTTTTATTTTGGTAATGATCTGTTCCACGCCTGATGACTTCTACAAAGCGAACGATACGTGCGCAATGTTCATGATTAGAACGGCTGGCTCGAGACCTGATAGACAACAAGTCACAGAGATAAGCAGCAACAACCAACAGGCCACCCCCAGATAAAAAAAACGTGTGCGCTAAAGATGTTTTGCGATTGATTAAAACAGGGCTGGCTCGAAGACAAGCTAGGGATAGAAAAAAGTCAACAGAAGAATAAAGGCCAGCAAACAACCCTCCAACCTACCCCCCCCCCCCAAAAAAAAACCCCTAAAAAAATCCATCTTCCTCCCCCCACCCCCCTCTCCCGTAGCTTACTATGGCTGCCCTCAGCTGCTGAAGAAACAAAAAAACAAAACAAAACCATGCTCCTCCATTGCTGCCCACTCTCTCCACTCCCCCCTCCCTCTTCTCCACCCCCCCCCTCTCTCTCCTCCTCTCTCCCCACCCCCCCTACCCTCTCCCGTAGCTTACTATGGTCGTCCTAGCTGAAGGCAGATGAGAGAGGCCACTGCTCTTCCATTGCTGCCCAGAACATAGTCATCACACACTGTGCCCCCCCCCCTCTCTCTCTTCTCTCCATCCCCCCTCCCTCTCCTCCTCTCTCCCCACCCCCCTACCCTCTCCCGTAGCTTACTATGGTCGTCCTAGCTGACGGCAGACGAGAGAGGCCACGCTCTTCCATTGCTGCCCAGAACATAGTCGTCACACACTGTGCCCCCCCTCCTCCCTCTCCTCCTCTTCTCCATCCCCCCTCCCTCTCTCCCTCCTCTCTCCCACCCCCCTACCCTCTCCCGTAGCTTACTATGGTCGTCCTAGCTGACGGCAGACGAGAGAGGCCACGGCTCTTCCATTGCTGCCCAGAACATAGTCTCACACACTGTGCCCCCCCCCTCTCTCTCTCTCTCCATCCCCCTCCCTCTCTCTCCCCCCTCCTCCATCCCTCTCTCTCTCCCACCTCCCTACCCTCTCCCGTAGCTTACTAGGGTCGTCCTAGCTGACGGCAGACGAGAGAGGCCACTGCTCTTCCATTGCTGCCCAGAACATAGTCATCACCACACTGTGCCCCCCCCCCTCTCTCCTCTCTCTCCATCCCCCCTCCTCTCTCCATCCCTCCCTCTCTCTCTCTCCCCTCCCTACCCTCTCTCCGTAGCTTACTAGGGTCGTCCTAGCTGACGGCAGACGAGAGAGGCCACTGCTCTTCCATTGCTGCTACCAGAACATAGTCTCACACACTGCCCCCCCCCCTCTCTCCTCTCTCTCCCCCTCCCCCCTCCACCCTCCCCCTCCCTCTCTCTCTCTCCCCCCCCCTACCCTCTCTCTCCGTAGCTTACTAGGGTCGTCCTAGCTGACTGCAGACGAGAGAGGCCACTGCTCTTCCATTGCTGCACCAGAACATAGTCATCACAACTGCCCCCCCCCCCTCTCTCTCTCTCTCCTCCCCCATCTCCCCCTCCCACCTCCTCCTCCCTCTCTCTCTCCCACCCCCCTACCCTCTCCCGTAGCTTACTAGGGTCGTCCTAGCTGACGGCAGACGAGAGAGGCCACTGCTCTTCCATTGCTGCCCAGAACATAGTCATCACAACTGTGCCCCCCACCTTTCGTCTTCACCCTCCCGCATCCTCCTCTCCGTCCCCCTCATCCCTCCTGTCATCTCTACCACCCCCCTACCGTCTGCTCCCCCGTAGCTTACTATGGTCGTCCTAGCTGGACGGCAGAGCGAGGGAGAGGCCACTGCTCTTCCATTGCTGCCCAAGAACATAGTCGTCACACACTGTGCCCACGTTGTTGTTTGGTCAACACCTCCAGTACGACCCCTGTCCGGTCCCGGTTTTAGTCGGATCTGGTATTGGCGAAATCACACGTCATTGGTTTGGGGGGGGGGAGAGATACGTTCATTAGTCGTTTGTGTAGGGTGAGGGGAGTGATGTACTGTGACGTCGTCATATGAACGTGATTGTAATTGCCAGCCACGTGACTAGCATTTCGTTATTGATTCTGGGTCATCACCATCGTTATCATGCAACCCCCTCTCCCTCCCCCCACCTCCCCTTCATTATTTTCGACCACTATATTCAAGTTATCACCATCCTCATTGTTTTCAATCATCTTCATCATCATTGTCATCGTCATTACCATCATTACCACCACAGCCATCACCACCACCACCACCACCGTGGTGGACCTAATTGCCAAGGCCTACACTAAAATGATTTTACGTGTAGAACGTTGTGTTGAGTTTGCCTTCAGCCATGACAAGCTCTTAACATAATAACCTCCATCCACCATCCTCTTCCTCCTCCTCCTCCTCCTCCTCATTGTCATGAGCAGTATCGCCAGTACGCCAATACCACCACTACCACCACCAACCACCACCATCATCACCAACCACCACCACAACCCAAAACTTCCCGTTACCCCCACCACCCACCCCATCCTCCCCCCCTCACCCCCCGACCCACCCTCCCTCACCCCCCTCACCCCACCCCCCCACTCCCCCCCCCCCTCCCCCCACCCCACCCTCCCCCACCCACCCTACCCACCCTCCCCCACCCACCCCACCCTCCCCCCAATCCCCCTCCACCCCCACCCCCTCCGCCACCCACCCACCCACCCTCCCCCCTCACTCCCCCACCCTCCCCCTCACTCACTCCCCCCCACCCCACCCAACCCTCCCCCACCCCCACAAAACTCACAAGGAGCGCAGTAGACTCCGGCATCTTCCCTGTGGGCGCAGTTGTGGACCCCCAGAGGCTTGGCCCTGCACTGCAGCAGTGTCTCCTCGCCCCCTGTGCATTGCACGTCGTCCAGAAGGATGGGTCCGCTGCCCTGACCGAACGCGGCTACTGTGGCTGGCCGGGCGTTAGACCTGAACCATCCAACCAATTAACTGACTGATTAATCTGCTAACCGTTTAGTTATTTTTTGCTGTTACGTTTCTTTTGTAAGAATTTTATACTGACCTACACCATCCAACAAACTCACTAATCAATCAGCCATTCAGCCTTTTTTTTTTTTTACTGTCACGTTTCTTTGTAAGAATTTTACATATTGACCTGAAATATCCAATCAACCCACCAAAACACTCAGCATTCAACCATTTTCACTGTCACGTTCCTTGTAGAATTTTATACCGACCTGAACCAACCAACCAACCCACTAACCAACCAACCAACCAACCAACCCCCAATTTCACTGTCACATTCCCTGTTGAATCTTGTATTGACCTCAACCAACCAGCCAGCCAACCAACCAACCAACCAACCAACCAACCAACCAACCAACCAACCAACCAACCAACCAACCAACCAACCAACCAACCAACCAACCAACCAACCAACCAGTTAGCCATTTTCACCGTCACATTCCCTGTAGAATCTTATATTAAGGGACGTCACAGCTTTCTTTCTTTCTTTTTTAATATCGATTATAATGGAGTAAGCACTCGTGTACTTTTTTACGTCTAGTCCCCGTGTGTATGCAGTTGTGTAAGTCTTGTCATTTGTTCCCACCGGCACACAATGGCCTACTCTTACAAAAAGCGGAACAAAATTTAAGATGTGCGCAAGATGTTCTGCAAGCATTCGCACACGGGGTCTCCTCAGTTTATAGTCTCATCCAAAAGACTTTTGAGGAGAGTGGAGTCAGCACTGATGTTAACTCCAGGGGAAAAAATTAATCTCCTCGAACGGGAATCGAACCCGTGTCGTCAAATTGTGAACGTAATGTTGGGATTATCCCGTCCCTATTTCATTCCCACAGCTGTCAATTTCCCCCACTTTCAGCTCCTCTCAGCTACTAATTAATCCATCCCATCCAAGTCCAGCTTTGGCCAGCTGGTGCTATTTATAGCAGGAGCTGACCACACATGGACTAGGTAAAAAGAAGGAGCGTGCTAAATTTAGCACTCTTGACTAGGCCTTACTGAGTGATGTTGGATTTGCGCACTGTGTTCCCTAAGCACTGACCTGGGGAATCCCAACATGGCGCAGACGACAGCGGCGTCACGGAAATCCCACAGGTCGTCACACACGGTGCCCCACGTGCCGTTGACGTTCAGTTCCACCCGCCCCTGAGTGGGGCTGTTGCCTCCCACAAGCCGTACCCTGGCCGCCCCGCTCACTCCTGGGGTGGGGAGGGGGGGGGGAGGAAGCAACAACTTAGCCGTCAGTCACATCACAAAATAGGAAGAATTTTCTTTTATCATCTATTCTGGGAATCTGCAATGACAGTTAGGAGCAACTAGAGTACAGGACAGAAATTCTGTCAGTTACTGGAATCTTCAATAACGGTCACAATTATCCCAAAAAGAAGAAAAAACCAGTCACAATTATTTGATG
>JASPKP010003662.1:15000-17500 GCA_030674155.1 Stramonita haemastoma
TCTCTCTCTCCTCTCTCTCTCTCTCTCTCTCTCTCTCTCTGTGTGTGTGTGTGTGTGTGTGTGTGTTGTGTGTGTGAATGAATCCACCTTTGCCATATGGGCCTTTTTACAAAGCACGCTGACCCAGCTATTGAACTACCTCCAGGAAATCAAAGAAGGGGGTGTTCAGACAGTTGTCAACACACACAAAGAAGAGCGCCACACACGCATCAAGGATGCTGCTGCTGACAAAGCAAAGATTCAGAGACACTGTCTACCGCATTGACATCCTGGACACCAGCAAACATCCTGACACAGGCCTCATCAACGTGTTTTCTGGCCGCGTCATTGATGACCCAACTGTCAATGTCCATGAGGCAGTAGAGGTGGGTGGTGCAGAACAATGGGCGTTTGAGGGTGAATGGCCTGCCAGTTTCCACCTCAAGCTCACAAAGAAAGTGAAGAACATGGCTGCAGTCATGAAAGTGACTATAAAACATTCTAAAGTGGACACAGCTATTAACATTGAATTCATATATGAACGCGTTCTTGGCATTATGGCGACTTCCAGGGAATCCATTTCTGTTGAGACCTTGTTTTCCCATGAGCTAGCTCTACAACCTACAGCCCTTTTTGACGAGAATGGTGACATGAGGACAACTAGCAAGGCTGCTCTGAAGAGCAAAATACAGATTCTGTCTGGTGTTCGCAACCAAGAACCTCCCAGTGTTGTCATCCTAGATGGCTGTGCAATTTTGGGGACAGTACCTTGGCCTGCAGCTCCAGCTAAAGTCTCGGCTTTCATCACAGCTGCAGTTTCCAGCATTTTGCGATGAGTTCATTCAGCACCAGTGTCACATGTGGTCGTCGACAGATACTACAAACTGAGCACAAAGTCATGCTGTCGAACCATCCGTCAGAAGAGGACTAGTCGTGTGTACAACCTGACCGGAGTCTCCTCTGCCACAGCAAAGTGTCACGCTAAAAGTCACAGCCAACAAGGAACAACTCTTACAAATGATCGTACATCGGCTTTGCAGCATGCAGCCTCCACCAGCAACATAATATTATGTTATCATCATTGCGCCAGACCCGCACACTATACACATGGGGTCTGGACTTCAGCAAGCCCCTCTGTATCACGAAGAAGCTGATGTGCTGATGGTGTTTCATGTCATCAACGAATGGTCATTAGGACAGAGGAACATCAGGGTTGTTTCTGATGGCACCGATGTACTCGTCATCTTGGCCCATCATCTCTACATGAAGACCTAAGGACTGCCCCAGAGTATGACTCTCACCATCGAGTCGTGCACATCCACACATAATGTCATAAATGTCAACGACGTTATCAGAAAGCATGCAACCATAATGCCTATTCTGCTGGCAGCTCATGCACTGACTGGTTGTGACACTGTTTCTTCCTTTGCTGGAATTGGAAAGATGACAGTCCTCAAGAAGCTTGAAGTATTCTCTGATGAGCTGAAGCTTGGGAAGATGTCTGTACCTTTCCAGGAAATCTCTGAGTCATGCCTTCAGTTCGCTGATCTGCTCTATGGGGACGAGTCAGGGGCCAATCTGAACACCGTTCGAGCCAACCTTTTCAGGAAGAGGATTGCTGGAAAGAGACACATTCCCCCGAAATTGAGTCCCCTTCCTCCAATGATGGCAAGTCTTCAGGCCCACATCAAACGAGCACACTTTCGGGCTGTGTTGTGGCAAGTTGCAGGGGAGCCATCTCCTCCTGAGCTGGATCCTGTTGACTAGGGATGGCAGTTACACCAGTCAACACTCAGCCCAGCCCCTGGACTTGATGATCAACTGCCAGCTCCTGATGACGTGCTAGATCTGGTCAGTTGCAGCTGCAAAACTGGATGCAATACAGCACAGTGTACCTGCACCAAACTGTCTGCCATCTGTATGGCCTTTTGCAAATGCGAAGGAACACTTGCTTGAAATAATCCAATGACTGTCGTTGTCCCACCCTATGAGGATACATGAACTGTCTTCAGACGCCCTTTAGCCACTCTTGCTGTGAGAACTACCAGCAGACATTGGAGAGTGTTCCAGTGTTTTCTCCCTATTAAACAATTTAAGTGATTTCAATACTACTGTTTTTCAAGTGTATTGCGGATTAACATATTTCTGAAAACTTGGTGAATACTTTACATAGATGGTGGCCATCCTGATTTCTCTGAAGTAGCCATTTGTGACGCTCCACCACATAAAGAATCACATTGCACTAGAGGTAAATTGTTAATTATTGACATGAAAAAAACAGACTGAAAATCGAACAATTCTATCAAAAGTTACTACAATTTGAAATAATAGACTGCAGGAAATGTCAAAATGAGAAATGGACAATTTTAGCATCCTAATAGGTGGTCAGATTGAGGGGTTCGCTATTTTCAAAGCACGTTTAAAGACAAAAGGAAACAGAATTATGCCTTGATATTTCACTACAAGGTAGAATAAGTGCTATAGTTTTATGATAAATCAAAATATCAAAATCGACCACCTC
>JASPKP010003663.1:12500-15000 GCA_030674155.1 Stramonita haemastoma
ATGGCTCCTAGCAGGAAAAAAGTGGATTATGTGCTAAGCGACTCATTTTGTGGTGGAGCGTCAGTTTAAAAATATTTTAAAACCAGATGAAGGTGACGAGTGTCAAGCAAGATCCCCCAAGCAGGGGATTGATCCCAGCCATTGCTGCACAGAACAGAACAGAGTCTGCAGCCATCAAGGTGTCACTGCCAGTGACAGGCACAGATCAGTTTAAAGAGACAGGTCCAGTAGCCAAGGACATCTTTGGAGTGGCATCCATCCACAGTAGAGGCTGATATGAGAGGCTAGACAGCAGCAGCTTCTGTCAAATTAATGACGTCTTCATTGTTGTTGTCATGGCGTTTTTTCTCTTTTCTTTTTTTTTTTTTTTTTTTTTTTTTTTTTTTTTTTTGGGGGGGGGGGGGGGGGATGTTGTGTGTTTGTGTTGTGTGTTGTGTGTGTGTGTGTGTGTGTGTGTGTGTGTGTGTGTGTGTGTGTGTGTGTGTGTGTGTGGTGTGTGTGTGTGTGTGTGTGTGTTGTGTGTGTGTGTGTGTGTGTTTGTGTGTGTGTGTGTGGTGTGGGGTTTGTGTGTGTGTGTGTGTGTGTGTGTGTGTGTGTGTGTGTGTGTGTGTGTGTGTGTGTGTGTGGTTGTGTGTGTTTTGTGTGTGTGTTGTGTGTGTGTGTGTGTGTGTGTGTGTGTGTGTGTGTGTGTGTGTGTGTGTGTGTGTGTGTTGTGTGTGTGTGTGTGTGTGTGTGTGTGTGTGTGTGTGTGTGTGTGTGTGTGTGTGTGTGTGTGTGTGTGTGTGTGTGTGTGTGTGTGTGTGTGTGTGTGTGTTGTGTGTGTGTGTGTGTGTGGTTGTGTGTTGTGTGGTTGGTGTGTGTGGTGGTGTGTGTGTGTTGTGTGTTGTGTGTGTTTGTGTGTTGTGTGTTGTGTGGTTGTTAGTGTTGTGTTTATTATTTATTTATTTATTTATTCTTTTATATCGAGGATAACAGAATGAGCAATCTTGTGCTTTTTTTCATCCGGTCCCCGTGTGTATGTAGTTTTGTAAACATTGTCATCTGTTCCCAACCGGCATACAATGGCCTACTTTTTCTAAAAGTGGTACAGGATTTAACGTATGCGCAAGATGTTCTGCGTGCGGGGCCTCGGTTTATAGTGTGTGTGTGTGTGTTGTGTGTGTGTGTGTGTGTGTGTGTGTGTGTGTGTGTGTGTGTGTGTGTGTGTGTGTGTGTGTGTGTTGTGTGTGTGTGTGTAGTTTGTGTGTGTGTGTAGTTTGTGTGTGTGTGTGTTTATTTATTTATAATTCTTTTATATCGAGGATAATGGAATAAGCACTCATGTGCTTTTTTACATCCAGTCCCCGTGTGTATGCATTTTTGTAAATTTTGTCATCTGTTCCCAACCGGCATACAATGGCCTACTTTTTCGAAAAGCGGTACAGGATTTAACGTATGCGCAAGATGTTCTGCGTGCGTTTGCACACGGGGCCTCGGTTTATAGTCTCATCCGAAAGACTTTTGGGGAGAGTGGAGTCTGCACTGATGTTAACTCCGGGGGAAAAATCCCCTCGATCGGGAATCGAACCCAGGTCGTCAGATTGCGATCGCAATGTTCTGACCACTAGGCTATCCGCCCTCCTCTGTGTGTGTGTGTGTGTGTGTGTGTGTGTGTGTGTGTGTGTGTGTGTGTGTGTGTGTGTGTGTGTGTGTGTGTGTGTGTGTGTGTGTGTGTGTGTTGTGTTGTGTGTGTGTGTGTGTGTGTGTGTGTGTGTGTGTGTGTGTGTGTGTGTGTGTGTGTGTGTGTGTGTGTAAGCGTGTGTGTGAGTGTGTGTGTGTGTTTTGTGTGTTTTGTGTGTTTTGTGTGTGTGTGTGTGTGTGTGTGTGTGTGTGTGTGTGTGTGTGTGTGTGTGTGTGTGTGTGTGTGTGTGTGTGTGTGAAGCCTTAGCATTGAACATCTTTTACGATCTTAAATGTTCAGATAGATCTCTACCATTGCAAGCTTTGTAGCCTTTCATGGGTGTTTGCTGTCCTATGAATTCCAATGGATCGATTTACAACCCTACAAACTTTTGTAGCTTTGATTTTACTGTCTTCAGTTCTACTTAGTCTACAGCCTTATACATTTTAAAACTTGATGTGCAAATGTGTGTGTGTGTGTGTGTGTGTGTGTGTGTGTGTGTGTGTGTGTGTGTGTGTGTGTGTGTGGTGTGTGTGTGTGTGTGTGTACGTGTGTGTGTGTGTGTGTGTGTGTGTGTGTGTGTGTGTGTGTGTGTGTGTGTGTGTGTGTGTGTGTGTGTGTGTGTGTGTGAATGTCCGCACATTTCCATGCTAGTACATGTGTGTGTGTGTGTTGTGTGATGTGTACTTGCTTACATGCATGCGTACGGGCGCGCGTGTTTGTGTGGATGCGTGTTCACGCGCGCGCGTATGTGTGCGTGCATGTGCGCGCGCGCGCGCGTGCGTGTGTGTGCGTGAATTTGCGCGCGCGCGTGTGTGTGTGTGCGTGCATGTGCGCGCG
>JASPKP010003664.1:0-19308 GCA_030674155.1 Stramonita haemastoma
TTAAAAACCCCCCCCCCCCCCCCAAAAAAAAAAAAAAACCCCCCAAAAAAACCCCCCCCCCCCCCCAAAAAAAAAAAAATCCCCCCCCCCCCATTTTTTTGGGGGTGGGGGAAAGGGTGTAAAGGATTGGGAATTTTTGGAAAGGGGGAAAAAAATTTGGGAACGGGGGGAAAACCCGGGGGGAAAAAAAAAAAAAAAATAATGTTAACAACAACGGCGATGGTTAAGGAGGCTTTGGGAGGGTTTTAGTCAAATAAGCGGGGGGGGCTTTTGAAAAGTCTTTTTTATTTTCCAATAAGCAGGGGGTTTTTTTTTTTAGTTTTATAAATATTTTTTTTTGTTTTTGTTTTTTTTTTTTTCCCCTTTTTTTTTTTTTCCCCCCCCCCCCCCCCCCCCCCCCCCCCCCCCCCCCCCCCCCCCCCCATTTTTTTTTTTCCTTTTTTTTTTTTTTTTTTCCTTTTTTTTCCCCCTTCCCCTTTTCCCCCCCTTTTTTTTTTTCCCTTTTTTTCCTTTTTCCTTATTGGTGGTTCCTTTTTCATTATCTAAATTTTTTTGGGAAAGGAATCCCGTCCTCCTTTTTTGTTTGGGTTTTAAGGAAATAGACTAAAAACCTGGGGTTTGTTTTTAGGTAGTAGATTTTTGAGAAGGGGTTTTTGTATTGTTGGGAAAAATGTTAAAAGATTTGTATGGTTTGAGAGGTTTTTAGTAGATAATTTTTTTTTTTGTGGGTTTTTTTGTTTTTAGTATTGAGATTAAGTTTGGGTTTGTTTGTGAAAAAGAGTTAAAACAGCATCGCCAACCCAGATGAATAATAGGAGATAAGTGCATAATTAAAATAAAATTATATAAATTTGTAATAAAAATAAAAAAAAAATAAAATATAAAAAATAATTTTTTTATTTTAAAGTTTAAATTTCTTTTTTTTCCCCCTTTAAAAAAAAAACCCCCTTTTTTTTTTAAAAAAAAACCAATACCCCCCCCCCTTTTTCTCCCCCCCCTCTCTCCACACCACAACAACACCACACCACACAAACACACAAAACACACAACACACAATACACACACAACCAAAACAAACACACAAACACATTTCACACACAGACTTTCCCTCCCTCCAACACACACCCCACACACACAACCACACAACACACCCCACACCCCACCAAAAACCCACACACCCCCACACAAACACACACACACACACACACCCCACCCACCCGCACACACACACACACACACTCACCTACTTATCACGTCCCACACAAGGTGGGAAACATTTACCAATAAAGGTGCCCTCACTGTCACAGTGGTAAGAAAAAGGGCGATCAGGCGAAAGAAGTTCAGGGACGCATGTTTAATCTTCACTCCCGGATACAGCAAGGTCATTTCTTTTTTTTTTGGAGGACTGTAGTTTTTGGGGGGAAACCCCCATGCAACACAAAACATACACAACCCCACGCAATGCACGTGCAGGAACGCGCCCCCCGGGATAGACGAAACACCACACGAACCCCACCCGGGAAGCACGCACGCACGCATGCACCAAGCATGCACGCAAGCATGCACACACACCCCCACATACACAAAATACACAAAGCGCCCCCCCCAACAACAGAGATACAGATGTATTTCACACACGTATAATAAAATTTTGTTTTTTTAAATTTTTTCATAAAATTTTAAAATTTTCAAAATAAAAATTTTGGGGGATTTATTTATTCAAAAATAACATTCAATTTTGAATTTTCCCCCCCAAATTTTTATATATTTTAAAAACACACAGATATATGAAAGGGATTATGTAATGTAAGGGGTTTTGTAAAATTTTTAAAAAAGTATGTATGTTTAAATTTTGTATGGGAGTATGTAGTTAAAGAAAGTAAATTAAAGTATGTAAGTATGTATGTTGTTTTGTATAAATAATATAAATATGTATAATATAAATTATATATATAAATATAAAAAATAAATATTATATATAATATATATATATTAAAATATTTTTTATATATAATATAATCTGTATGGAATCTTTGATAAATTAAAGCGGAACAAAATTACCATAAATTTTTAAAGGTATTTTTCCCCCCACCCAAATTTAAAAAAAAAAAAAGGGGAAATCAAATTGGGGAAAACCCAAACCCCCCCTCATAATAATAATGGCAAAAAGATGTTTTCGTAAGATAAAAGGGGGCCTTAAAAAAACGCGTGGGTAAAACAAAACTATTAAAAAGCCTTTATTTAAATTTTCATTTTAGTTATCATCAAAACATTTTCATTTATTGGCATTGGGTTTTTGAAACCGTTTTTAATTTTTCAAACATAAAAAACCCGCAAAAACAGTTAAAAAAGACTTTGGGAAATGCACGGCAAAGCAAATCCCCCCCCTTGTTTGGTGAAAAAAAAATATAAACAATTGTGGGCACAAAAAACAAAATCGTTCTGAAAGCGTCATCCAAAAAACAATGCCCAAAAACCGTGTTTTGTGTGTGTGGGGGGGGTGTGGTTGTGTTTTGTGTTTGGGGGTGGTGTGTGTGTGTGGGTGTGGTGTGTGTTTTGTGTGTTTTGGTGTTTGTGTGTGTGTGGGGTTGTGTGGTTTTTGGGGGTGTGCGTGTCGTGTGTAAGGGGTGTGTATGTTGTGAAAGTGGTAAAGTGCGGGGTGTAGTTGTAATTTGTGTTAAAAGTGTGTATATTGAAAAATGGGTGTATGGGGCGGTGGGGTGTATGTGGTGTGCGTGGTGTATTTGTGCGCGCGTGTTTGGGGCTTGCGTTGTGTGTTTTTTTTGTGTGTGGGGTTTTGGGGCACGCGGGTGGGTTTTGTTCATGGCTGAAAAGTTTTTCAAAAGGCTGCATACCTGCATGTACCTAGGTAATGCTATCCTTTTATGTGCCCCCCAATTGCACGTACACTACTGTTATTTTTTGGGCAGCAAAAAGAAGTGCAACTTCTTACAAAAGGATGGTGTGTAATCGATGATATCAAAGTAGGTACTTTAAAAAGGATAATGCATAGGCGATTAAAATAGTGTAGGGACCTACGAAAAGGAAAATTTCATAGGCCAAATTTTATAGATTAAAGGGAAATAACGATATGGGTAAGCTTTGGCGAAAAGATATCAGAGTAAAAAGCCCCTTTCGATAAAAAACCCCCTAGGCGATTAAATAGGAAGGTACTTTTCATGGGATAATGCATAGGGGGAAATATAGAGTAATACTTTAAAGATAGGGTAATTCTTAGGGGAAGCTAAAGGGGAGGTACCTCGATAGGATAAAACATATGCGATGAAACAGAGAAGTTACTTTTTCGATAGGATAAAGCCCCTAAGGGGGAAGAAAGGGTAAGGGACCTTTCAAGGATAAATCATAGGGGTTTAAATCAAGTAAATACTTACGAAAAGGAAAAATGCATAGGCCCATGAAAAACAAGTTTTGGTCTTAAAGATAGATATGCATAAACTTTTCTAAAAAGAAGGGAATTAAAAATATGGGTTTAAAAACCCAAAACGATGAAAAATTTTAATTTCCTTAAAAAAGGAAAATTTCATAGGCGAAAGATGTAAAAGGGATTTACGATAAAGGGTAATTCTAGGCGAAGATAAAAGGTTTCTTTTTGAAAGGATAATGCATAGGCGGGTGCTATAGATTAAAAGGAAATTAAATATAGGTAATGCATAGGCGATTCATAGAGTAGGTACTTACGATAGGAAAAAATCATAGGCGTTTTAAAAAGGTACTTTCATAGGAAAAAGGCCCTAGGCGATGCAAAAGAATTTGGGGGCTTACGATAGGATAATACAAAGGCGGGGCAAAAGAGGAAGGACTTTGGAAAATTGCCCAAAGGCGATGATACTAGGTACTTACAATAGGGTAAATGCATAGGCGAAGGGTATAAGATAGGCCATTAGGATAATTTCAAAAGGCGATGAAAATAGGTACTTACGATAGGATAATTCATAAAGGGGATGATATATCATAAAAAGTGTAAACCTCCCCCCTGGGCCCCGGGGTAGTGTGCCCGGGATAGGAAAAAATACAGGGCACCTTGGAAAAAAAAAAAAAAGACCAAACATGCGGCAAAACCCCGGAAAAAACAAGCACTACATACACAAAAAAACACGCGCGCCCGCATCATTTACGTGCCACAAAACCCCGCATAACAAGCACAAAAAACACACACAAAGACACCCCAAACACAGACAGAAAACACACAAAACACAGGGGACAACAGAACACAGAAAACAGACACAAAAAGACACAGACACAGACACAGGAAAACACACACCACACACACAAAAACCAACAAAAAACCCCACACCCCGACAAAACACACACACACACACACACACACACAAAAACACACCACCCCACACACAAACACACACCATACGCGGATAGCCAAATGGCCCGAATAAAGCGCGGCAAAATTTTTAAAACCCTTGCGAGTTTCCCCCCCCCGGGGTTTGAGGGAAATTTTCCCTTTCCCGGATTTTAAAATCAGGCTGACTCCACTCCCCCAAAAGGGCTTTTCGGGATGAGACCCCTTTAAAAAAAGAGGGCCCCCCCTGTGCGAACCACCAGAAAAAATCTTGCCACAAAAAAAGGTTTTAAAAACCTGTTCCGTTTTTTCGTAAGAGTAGGGGGATTGTGTTTCCGGGGGGAAAAAATGACAATATTTACAAAACTGCATTTCACAAAGGGGAAAACCCGGGGAAAAAAAGCAAAAATTATTTTCTTATTTTTCCCCGTTATCCTCGATTAAAAAAATAAATAACTAAATAAAAAAAATAAAATACACACCACACACCACACACACACACACAAAACAACACACAAACCCCCCACACACAACACACACACAAACACACACACACACACACACACACACCCCCCCCCACAAACCCCGGGAATTACATGAAGGGGGTAGGAGAAGAGGAGATGAGGAGGAAGAGGAGGGGGATGGCAGAAGAAGGAGAAGATCAAAGGGTTTATTTATGATGGGTGATTGGAAAACGAACCACGACACGACGACGACGACGACCCACGGACGACGAAAACGACGGGTGAGAAAGAAGATAGAAAGATATAGATGGATGAAAGGGAAAAGAAAAAAGAAGAAAAGAAGAAAAACAACGGGGACGATGAGAAGGTTTTGGAGCAGCAAAAAAGGGGTTAAATTTTCCTTTTTAGCCCGGAACCCAAATTTTACGTTTTCCAATTTTTTTTTGTTTAAAAATTCGCAGCTTTAAAGTTCCCCCAGGCCCCCGGCTTGGGCCCAGTTTTTTGGATACAGGTTTGCCGTTTGAGAGAAAAGAGGCAAAACCCACCCCAAATCACAACAAAACAAAAACACATAACATGCCCTAAACAAAAAACCCAAATAAACATGCCCCCACCAAAACCAAAAGCCAAAACGCCCCCCAAAAACCAAACACACAACCCCAACACACAAAACACAAAAAACACAAACAAAAACCCACACAAAAAAACCCTGGTGGGTGTGTTTTGTGTTTTCCCTTTCTTTTTTGTTTTTGTAAAGGGCACTTGGGAAAAAAGAACTGTTTTTCCCCCTTTTCGGGTTTTTAAAAAAACCCAAAAAGCTCTTAAACATATGAATGCTTCGTCTTTCCATCCGAAAGAGATTTTTAAGCTGTTGTAAACGTTAAATTAAAACAGTTGGGGTTTAAAATCCAAAAAAACAATTTTAAACCCAAAAAAAAAATTAAAAGATAACCCTTTTTTAAATTCCACAAAAATAGAAGCACCCCAAAACAATTGGGAAATTTTTTTCCCCCCCCCCAAAATTTTTTTTTTAAAAAAAATTAAAAAAAACCCCAAAAAAAACAGTCCCCAAAAACCCCCCCAAGGGGCATGAAGCCTACTGAAAACTAAACCCCCTTTTTAAATTTTTTTTTATTCTTTCCGCTTTAAACACAACCAACGACAAAAAAAAAAAAAAACCCCAGGAAAAGAAAAACAAATTTCCCCCAAACCTCAAAAAAGGGCCCCGGGGTGGCCTAGGTTTAAGGATTAAAATTTAACGTTGAGAGAAGAAAGAAAGAAAGAAAAGAGAGAGAGAGAAGAGATGAAGAAGAGAGAAAAAAGAGAAGAGAGAGAGAAGAACAGAGACAGAGACAAGAGACAGAGACAGAGTCAAAGACAAAAAGACCCGAGAGACAGAGAACAGAACAGAGACACACAAACCCCACACGCACGCCCCCACTCACAAAACAACCACACACACACACACAAAACACACAGCCCCAACCCCCACACACACAAAACAAAAAATAAAACACACACACACACAAAAAACACCCCCAAAAAACAAAAAAACCCCCCTGCCTGTGATTTTTTTTTTTCTGATCCAATTGGGCACCCGCATCAAGATTGGTTTGTCTCCACTACCACCAAAACAATTTCCCATCTGCCCTTTTTCTTTCCCTTTCCCCCCAAGAAACATTGCATCAATCTCTTTTTTTTGTCTTTCATCTCCTCCCCCCACGTCACGGGCGCTTGCAAAAGTTGTGTAAAATGTTTTAATTTTTTTTACACGCTCTCAAAGCAGATATTTTCACACCACAGACGCACAAAAACATAAAAAACCAAAGACGCCCCGGGGGTAAGCATGCACCACACACCCCAAATACCGCACGGGGCGCACCCACAAACAGTGGGTGACCTCCTTAAGTCCCAAAAAAAAAGCAAACAAAAGGGCAGAAAACAGACACCCAAACAAACCCCAAAAAAACATGGGCAGGGGAGACAGGAAAACAAAATGGACAGACACCCCCACAGAGACATAACGACAACACCCCCCACACACATACACAAATCCAAAGACAAAACCCAGAAAAAATACACAAACACAACCACCAAAAACCCCCACCACTCAGTTTACAAGGGGAGAGACAACAGAAAAACAGAAAAAATTTAGATCAAAGGCCCCTTAAAAATATGGCAACAAGGATCGGGGGTCCTCCCGGGAAACCCCTCAAATTTTTAAAAACCAAGGTTTAAACCCCCAAAAACCAGAACGGGAAAATTATAAATAATTGATTTGATAAAATAAAAAACCCCCAAAAAATGAAAAAAACGAAAAGGGTAAACAAATATATATACTGGGCGTTGCATTGGCCCAAAGAATTTTTGGAGACCCGAAAGACAGACAAAAAAGAAATATTTTATATAAAAAAATTATATAAAAAAAAAAATATAAATTATAATATAAAATATAATAATATTATTATAAAAAAAGTATTAAAATTTTAAAAAAATAATATATATACACATACAAAATATAAAAGTCCCAAATTCTTTAAGGAAAAAAAAAACCAAATCCCAACAAAAAACAAGCCCGGACAAGAAAGGGAAAATTTTTTAAAAGTTAACAAAATTATTAAGATCAAATTTTTAAATTGGGGGGAAAGGAAAAAAATTAAGCCAAATTAAACCCTTCAAAGACAAAGAAAAGCAATTTGCCCGAAAATAGAAAATAATAGATAAAAAAATATATAAGGAAAAATAAATTTTAAAATTTTAAAGAAAAGGATAGAAAGATTTATAAAATGGATTTGAAGATGGATAGATAAAAAATTAGAGAGGGTTTGAGAAAAGGAGATATAAACAACAAACAGGCCCCGAAACCAGGCAGCCTGACAAGATAGAACAGAGCCCGACAAAGACAAAACACCAAAAGACACACAATTTTTAAAAACATAAATAAAAAAAACAAGGGGAAAAACAAAATAAGAAAGGGGGGACAGAAAAATCAAACAAGGACAAAAAACCCCCAAAAAGCGAAATTTAGAAAAAAAAAACCCCCAAAGCACAGAATAGACAAGAAAAAATACACCGAAATGCAAAAAAAGAAAACCCCCCAAAAAAACCCCGATTTTTCAAACCGTTGGTTTTAAAAATTTTTTGGGTGCTAAATTTTTTTGTGGTTCCTTGTTTTTTAATATATAAATTTTAAACCTACCCGGGAAATTTTCCCCCTGTTTTAGAAAAAATAAAGTAAATTTTTAATTTGAATTTTTTAAAAAAACAAAACCGACAGGCAAAAAAAAAAAAAAAAAAAAAAAAAAAAACCCCCCCAGCGACCCCCCGGCAAAAAAAACAAAAAACAGCGCACAGAAGAGAAGGAAAAAAAAACACAAAAAATACACCCCAAAAAACAACCCCAAAGACAAAAACTTACAAAGGGCCCCCAAACTTTTTTGAGGCGTCCGTCAACAGGCAGACCGAAAACTGCCTTGGGTTTTGGGGGTCCAGGGCAAAAGAAGCCGGAAAGGGACGTGGAAATGCTGCAACACCACATGGAAGGGAGAGGAAACTGCTTCCGGTTCCAAAATTTTCCTCCCCCCCCCACCCCAAACCCCAAATCAATTTTCAGTATCAACATTGTACCCAAAAAAAAACCGCCCCGAAACCCCGAGCAGAGCAGGAAAAAGGAAAAAAAAGGAGAGGGGAAAGGGGAGCAGGGAAACAGACTAAATTTGATATAGTGGAGTAGAGTTATGGAATTTGGGTGGATTTGAGCATGAAAAGTTGAGAGCGGGGGTAGAGCTGTTGCAGATGATCCGCTTCTTGGGCAAATCCTCTGCCATTTCCCCCAAACCCCAAAACCCCCCAACAGTAACATTTTCAACATGCCAAAATCACGGCTGAACAGGTAAAGGAGAGGGGTAGTAGAAGGAGGAGAAGGGGAAAAAACAAAGTAAATTTTGAGTGGAGAGAACTATGTAGAGAAGAGGGGGGGAAAAGGGGGCTTTTTTTTTAAAGTAGAGTTTAGTTTGGGGGAGAGCTATGTAAAGTACAGTGGGGTAAGGGTTGCAGAGGAAAATTTGAGAAGATTTGGGTTAAAATTAGTTTTGATTAAAAGTAAAATAAATTTTTGGGAGAGAAGCAGAGTAAAGTAAGAAGAGTTTTGAGTAGATTTTAAAATAGGGGTAAAGTAAGTAAAGTAAGTAGAGTAGAGTTTGGGGTGCAGAGAGGGGGAAGGTATATAAGAGAAAAATGAAGTAGAAACTGGGTAAAAAAAAGTAGATTAAACAGAGTAGAACAAAAAAAAGCCATGAGGATTTCAGGGAAATTGAATTTAAAAAAAGAAAACCCAAAAAAAAAAAACAAAGTAGAAATTTAAGAAACCCGAGGGGAAAAAAGCCCCAAATGTTTTGGGAATTTTCGTTTGAGAAACTTCATCGAGAAAAAAAGAAAAAGAGAAAAGCAAAAGAGGGAAGGGGGTTTTTGAATTTTGGAAAATAAAAAACCCCCCAATAGACAGGCCCCCAAAGGGCCCCGGGGAAAAATTATTTAAAAATTGTCCCCTTTTGTTTAAAAAAAGGAAAAAAAGGGGGGGGGGGGGGGGGTTTTGGGGAAAAAAGGGGGCCCCGCCCCAAAACCGGCCCGCCTTCCCCCTACCCCCCCTAGCCCGGCCCCCCCCCGGGAAAGAATTTTATAAAATAGCCCCGGATAGATCTTTATAATATATATTTTTACAACCAGGTTTCCCTAGGCCCCCCCCTTAACCCCACCAAAATTGTAAACCCTGGGTGGTCCAAAACCCCAAAAGGGGCCCATCCGTTTAAAAAAAAAAAAATTTGCCCCTAAACGGCGGAAATTTTTGGGGAAACCCCTCTTTCGGGTGTTTCCCCCCCACAAAAAACCGGGAATCCCGTTTGCCCTTCTTTTTTTTCTTTGGTTCCCAAAATTAAAAATTTTCTCCCGTTAGTTCTTCAACATCAATTTCCAACCAAACCCACTTAAAAGTTTCCCCCCCGCATTGGCGTCCCCTTTGTTTGAAAAGGGGAGGCAAGGGGGCAGACCTGGGGCCCTTTTCCCCCTTTGCTCTGGGGGGGCGGGGGCTCCGGGGGCCTGGGGAAAGGGTTTTTTTTTTAAATTTTTGTATTTTTTTGACCCAAAATTTTTGTTCCCCCAGCAGAATTTTTTTCTGCGTTGGGAAATTTGGGGGTTTCTCTCCCCCCCGGGGGAAGCGCGTCACCACAAGGCAGGGGGCCAACCCCCTTTTTTTTTCCTTTTTTTCCGCATGCAAGGGTGCCTTTTTTAAAACCCAAAAAAGTGACCTTTTCTGCAGAATTTGCCAAAATCAAACCCCCTTTTTTTTCCATTTTTCTTTTAAAGGTGCAAAAAAAAGGGTTTTTAACAAAAAAGGCACCCCCCGGTTTTATCGTCTCATCCGAAAGACTTTAAAATTTAAAGTCAAACCTATTTTTTTTTCCCTTTGATAAAAGGGAATTTTTGGAAACTTTTGATTTATTTTTAAAACGAATTTAAAATTTAGAAAATTCAATTTTTTTAATTTTTGTTCTATTTTTGTATTGCCTATTACAAAAATTTTTTTTTTTTTATTTTCATCGTTGTTAATTTTCCAGTGTTTTTAGGTTTCTAATTTAAAGTTATTGAGCTTACCCCAACTCTTCGTGTTCCCCCTCTCTTTGAGTCTTTTCGTCCCTTCCCCTTTTCTCTTCTTTTCCTTCCCCTTTTTCTCTCAGTCTGTCTGTCCCCCCCGTCTGTTTTGTCTCCCCCTCCCAAAAAAAAAAAGCCTAAACCCCCCCAAAGAAAAAATTTATTTGTGAAAAAGAAAAAATTGGGAAAAATTATGTTGCAAAACCTAATGAAAATGAAGGAAAAGGAAAAATATTTTAAAAAATAAAATATATATTTATAAAATAAAATAAAATATATAAATAAAATTTTTTTTATATAAAATATATAAAATAAAAATATTTTAATATTTTAAAACACACACATATAAAAAAAAGTAATATTACCTTTATCTTTCCTTCAAAGGGAAACCCCCCTTTTTTCCCCCCTCTTTTCCCCCGTTTTTTTCACCCCTCTCCCTCCCCCCCTTTCCCCCTTTTTTGTAAACCCCATTTTTCTCTCCTCTCTCCCCCTTAAAAAAATATATATATATAAAATAATATATAAAAAAAAAAATTTTAATGTCCAAATATCATTTGATCGTTGGGCCCCAATCCCCCTCCATCCTTTTACGACTTAAAACCCTGTCCCAATTTGTTCTCCCTTGCTCCCCAAAAATAAATGGACAAAAAACCCCCGGGCCCTAAACATTGTCCCTGCAAACACGAAAAAGGGAAAAAAAAAAAGAAAAAAAAATGGGGGGGCGTTGCACTTGGCCCAAAGGGGCTTTCCCCCCCGGGGAGAGCACCCAAATTTTTCGCAGGAAATCGCGTTGGGGGTCCCAATAAGAAAAAAAATTTAAAAAAAAAAAGAAAAAGATAAAAGAAAAAAAAAAATAAAAAAGAAAATGAAAAAGAAAAAAAACAAATAAAAATAAAAAATAAAAAAAAAATAAAAAAAAATAAAAATTTAAAAAAAAAAAAAAAATAAAATTTTTCTTCAAAAAAAACAAAAAGATTTTTAAACAAATGTTTTAAAAAAAAAAAAAAAAAAAAAAAAAAAAAAAAAAAACGAAAAACCCGATAAAAGTTTTCAAAATTGTGGGGTAAAAAAAGTGGGAACATTGATGAAGAAGATCTTACCCGGGGGGCCCCAAATTTTCCCTCCAAAGGCACCCTCTGCAAAGGGAAAATTTTCGGGTTTTTTCAAGGGGAAAGGGAACCCCCTTTCCGCCGCTCTTCCTCGTTAGTCGCCGGCATCTGTGTGGGCTTTCAAAATACACCCCAACGGGGCCCCCGCGTTTTGGGGGGGGGCGGTGCACCCCCACACACAACACACAAAAACACAAAAACACACACACAAAACACACACAAAAACACACAACCAAAAAACACAAAACACACACACACTTCTGTACTAAAGCATTGACTTTTCAAAGGCATATGGGTCAATTTTTTTTTAAAAAAAAAAATCTGTTTTGTTGGGAACGTCAAAGAAAAATTTCTTCATTTTTCCGTCCACAAAAAAACAAATGCCCAAAAAACAACAACATCAAAACAACCCAATTTTAAAAAATCCCCCCCACAATTGGGTTAAAATTAAAACGTACATTCAAATAAATCGTTAACATTTTTTAAATGTTGAAAGGTAAAAAAAAGAATAATCTTTTTCTTCTTTTTTAAAAAGTCAATTTTTGGTACGGGCAAAAAACTCACTCAATCTAGAAGAACTGAAACAGCAAAAGCACCTTTTTTTCCCCTTTAAAAAATGTCCGGGACTTTTATTTATTTCAAAAGGGTCCCCCCCCCCTTTTTTTTTTTTTATTCTTTTTTTTTCCCAGGATAAAAAGCAAAAAACCCCTAAAAGTCCTTTTTTTTTATCCCCCCACCAAATTTACCCCCCCCCCCCCTGTGTTTTAAATTTTTTGTAAATGTTTTTCACAAATTTTTTCCAGCGGGAAACTATAACTTCCCTAACACTCTAAATAAAAACGAAATAAAAGAAAAATTTAAACAAAAGAATAAACATAAGGAAACACGGATCGAGAGGGGAGGGTAAAAAAGGAAAGGATGGTTTTACTTTTAAATTTTTTTTTTTAATCTAATTTTTTTCATTCTTTATATCGAGGGTTATGGAATAAAAACACTCATGTGCTTTTTTTTTTTCAAATTTAAAATTTCCCCGAAATTTTATGCAGTTTTGTAAATTTCCCGTCCCTCCCCCCTCACCTCGGCACAAAAGAAGAAAGCAAATCTTAAAGAAAAGCGGAACAACTGATTTAACGGTGGGGCAAGGAAAGTTTTTCGGGGTTCGCACACGGGGACCCCCCCCTCGTTTTATAATCTCAAAACCAAAGACATTTATGGGGGGGTGGAGGGCAGCCCCTGATGTAAACCCAAGGGGAAAAATCCCCAAAAAGGACCCGGGGAAAGGAAACCCGGTTTGTTTAAATTGCAGTGCAAGTTTCCCAAACCAACTTTTCCCTAAAAACCCGCCCCCAATGAAAGGGAAGGGATGGTTTTTTTTTAAAAAAAAATTTTTATCTTAAAATTTTTTTTTTTTTTTCTTTTAATTTTTTTTTCTTTTAAAATTTGGGGGATTACTGGGATAAGCACTCCTATAGGCTTCTTTTTCATCCCCGTCCCCCCCTGTGTAAAGCAGTTTTGTAAAAATTTTACCGTTTTCCCCCCAGGAAAACGAAAGGCCTTAAAATCCTTTACGAAAAAACGGGAAAAAAAGGTTTAAAAAGTTACCTGTCCAGGGGCCACGGGGTTTAAAAGGCGAGGGGAGGGGGGAGGCAAAAAAGGGGCAAACATCAGGGGCGCTGTCAAAGGGCTGGCCCTGCTGCCCGTTATCCGTTGGGGGGCCCCCTTTCCCGCCCAAAGCTGGGTGCGGTGCTTGGGTGCGATGCTTTAAAGGGTCCTTTTCCCACGGCCACGGAAAAAAAGGCCCCCTCTTGGGAACCTTTCCCGCCCCCCGCCCCGCTGGCCCGGCAGCTGGCCAAGCGTTTCAGACACTTTGGGAATTTTTGGGCGCTTTTTTTGTTTTTTAAAAAGAACAAAACATGGAAATTTTTTTAAAATTTTCGGTTTTTTTTAAAGGGAAAAAAGGGAGCCAGGGTGGTTTTAAAACGTTTTACCTTCCAATATGAAAAACCGGGAAAATTTTTTCCCGGGTTCGTACCCAGCCTCGCCCATTTCATCCCCCTTTTTTAAAAAGGGAAAAAACTAACGAATGTCAAAGTCATTTTTGGAAAAAAGACGATAAACCGAGGGCCCCCCGTGTGCGAACGCACCGCCCCAAACATCTTGCTACCCCATAAAAACCCCGTTCCCCCCCTTTCAGAAGAGCAAAAAAAATCGTGGCCGTTAGAGCGGAAAACAAAAATTTTTTTTTTTAAAAAACCCCGCAAAACAAAACAAGTTTTCCCCTGTTTAAATATCAACCCCGGTGAAAAAACGGGGAGTTTTGGAGTCCCAGGGTGGCTCGGGCTTTTTAATATGGGGAATTTTCTTCTGGTGGCTCCCCGCGAAAGGAAATGGGGAACCCCTTTTATAACGGTCAATTTCCTTTCCAAAAGGATCATTCCAGAGGGGGGTTTGGAGAGGGGGGTGGGTCTGCTGCATGGGTAACCCCGCTTGCCCCCCATACTTACTTTTACTTACCCAGGGTTTTCGCTCTAAAACTAGAGCGCAACTTTCCCTAGCTTCCGAGACGAAAGGGGTTGCTAAATTTTTTATTTTTTTTGGGGGTTTTGGGGAAAAAAGCGGGGGTGGTTTATTGGTTTTTTTGTTGGGGTTGGCCCCCGTTTTTTTATTTCTATTTAAAATTTTGGCTGCTTTCAGCGCGGGGTGCTTTTCTGCGCAACTGCGCAGCACTACTACACTTCTAAAACCACCTAACCACCTTCCCCCAAAAACTACTACCAATACACAAACCTTAAAAACAACCCTTTTACTAAAAACACCCCCAACAAAACCACAAAAACCCTTTCCCAACCAAAACCCAACCAAAACCAACCCACCTAACCCCCCCAACCCAACCGCTTGCGCTTTGCAGCTGCTTTCCAAAATGCTTTTTGGGTTGCTTGGGACCTGTTTTCAAATTCTATTCTAAACTCCTTAACAATCACAAAAAACTACAACTCCCAAAAACAAAACCCCCCTACCCCCAACCAAAACTACAACCACCAAAACCACCCCAACCCCCTCCCCCCCCCAAACCTGCCCCCCTCCCCCAGTTTCCCCCTTTGGGAAAAATTTTATAAAACAAAAAAAAAAACAAAAAACCCCAAAAACAAACCCCAAAATGGCACAGGAAAATTTAATTTGCCCATTTGGCTAAACAAACCAAAACCCCAAAAAAATTTAAAAAATTGGGAAATTTTTTAACATTTGTCAGCCATTCTCCCCGAAATCAATTTTTTTTTCCCAAAAAAGGGGCCCTTTAAACTTGAAAGGGCTGGGGTTTTGCCGTGGACTAAAAAAGAACCAAAAAGAAACGGGAAATTAAAAAGGCGCGCCTGTTCACGACAAATTCCCACGATTGGGAAATTTCTTTTCCCCCGGGTGAGATAAAAGGTTTTTTTACTTTTACAATTACAAGGCAGACTGTGAAACCAAAGCCCCCTTTAAGGGGGAAATTTTAGGGACTTTGTTCCTGAATTAAACCCAAACAAATAATTTTCCCCCGGCAAACCTTAACCCCCCCCCCCACCCCAAAAAAAACCCCCTTTTTGGGTGTAAAAAAAAACAAGGCCCCCCGTTGCGGGGGTGAAAATTTCACGCAGAAAAAACCTTGCGCACACAACCAAAAATCTTTTCCTCTTTTTTAAAGGGTTTGGGGAATTTTTAGCCAAAACCGAACCCCAAACTCCAGAATTTCATCAAACTCATCAACTAAAAAATTTTGGGGTGGCATTTTTAAAGTCCCCAAAATTTCCCCAGGGAAGCATTAAAACAAAGTAGTGCCAGCAGGGAAAGGAAAACAAAAATTTAAAAAAACCACTCAAACATGGGATCGTGGGTTGGACAAACCCAAAAAACCCAAGGAAGTAAAAAATTTGGCTACCTTAAAACCCGGGTTTGGTTTTAATTAAAGGCTGCAAACCAAAATCAAACCATTGGGAAAAACTCCCCGGGTCTATCGAGGAACGAAAAAAAAAAGCCCCCAAAAACCTGTCGTTTAAATCAGAACCAAAAAGAGAACGATTTGTCCCTTTTTGAACAAAGAGTTTTAGGGAAAAACCCCGTAGGGAAAAAATTTCATAAAAAAACAAAGAATTATCCCTTTTTTTCACAATTTTTGGGCCCCAAAAACCCCCCTTTTGGCAAGAAAGTTTTAAAAATGTTGTTATGCTGTTTGCAACCCTATTTTTTTTTTTTTTTCACAAAAGGGAAAAAATTAAAACGTCAAAAAAAAAATTAAAAAACCAGGCCCCCCCCCACCCAATGTCCTTCCCCGGGCCATCCCAGGAAAAAACCCCCCCCACGAAAACTTTCCCCCAAACCCCAAACCCGCCAACCTCCCCAACTCCCCCAACCCCCAAACCCCCCAAACCAAAAACCAAAAAAAAAAGAATAAAAAAAAAAGCAAAAAAACATTTTTTTTTAAAAAAAACAGGAAAAAAAAAAAAAAAACCCCGGAAAAAACGAAGCAAAACCCCCACCTAAAACCCAAAAAAAAATTTAAATAAAAAAACCAAAAAAAGGTTTTTGCCCCTTCCCCAAAAAATTCCCCAAAAAGTTCATACTTAGTTGAAGAAAAAACCCGTTTTTATATAGGGAGAAAAAAGGTTAAGGCAAACCCCCCCCCCCACCCCCAATCCCAGGCCCGGGGCCCCCCCCCTCCTTCTTTCCCCCCCCCCCCCTCTTTTGTTCTTTTCATTTGAAGTATCTTTCCCCCTTTTTCTTCCCCCCGGCCAAAGGGGGAAAACCGGGAAACAAGCTTATTTTTACATGTTTCCCTATAATTTAATCTGGTTTTTTTAAGACTGTACTGGCAGATACCCCCGTTTTCATCAAAAGACAATAAGAATTTAGATATTTTGCCCGTGGAAAAATTTTTGGCATAGAGAAAAGTTTAAAATTCAATTCCTTTTAATCGGGGAAAATATCGGTTTTTTTTTTATATAAAACCAAAAAAAAAAACCCCTTTTTAAAAAAAGTACTTGAAATTTTTTGGAAAATTAAAAAAAAAAACAACTGCCCCAAAACCCCCCGCCCTAAAAAATCCCTAAAAATAATATATATATATAATAGAATATATATTTATATATTTAAATATAAATAAAATTTATTAAAATATATAAAATTTTATAAATATAAATAAATATATATATAAAATGTTGAATGTGCTTTTGGGTAAAAAAAGACCCAAGCATAGAAAATACTTATTTTGGGAACCAAAAAAAATCTTTGGGTGAAAAATTTGCATCCTTTTGTCACATCATTTTGGGGGAGATTTACCTATTTTTTTTTCATTTAAGACGGCATTATGGTCTTAACGTCCTGTGCTGAACTTTTTTTTTTTTTTTTTTTTTTTTTTTTTTTTTTGGGCCCATAGATATTTTCCCCTTCTTAATCCTCTGCATGCTAGTAAAAGGGGCCTTTGAGTGCCAAAAACCATCCTTTGAAAAGCGCATGCAAAGAACCCGGAAGATAAAACAATACAAATTTTAAAAAACAGCCGAGTAAAGAAAACAAACCCCAAAGGGGAAACCTTTCTGCAGGGGAAAAAAAGCGCAAAAGGGTGATCAAAACATGGAACTATCCAATACCAGCCCCTTGCCCGAGATTTTTTAACCCCGGCGGCCCCTTTTTCATGACCTTTTTTTTAGTGTCTTTGTATTTTTAAAAAAACCCAGGGATAATAACATTTTAAGCAACTGTTTTTTCCCCCCAAAAAAAAATTTAAAAGATGAATAATTAAAAAATACTTTTGGTCAAAATAAAAATGTTTTTCCCGAACATACATTTTTTTTTTATTTTTTTTTATATAGAAGGGGTTTGTTGTTGTTGTTTGTTGTTGTTGTTGTTTTTGTTGGGGGGTTTTTTTTTTTTCTTCTTTTTCCTTTTCTTCTTTTATCTAATTTTTTTTCTTTTCTTCTTCTTCTTTCCCCTTCCCTTCCCCTTCCCCCCTTCCCCCTTTCCCTTTCCCCCCCTCCTTTTTCCCCCTTCCTCCCCCCTCCTTCTTCTTTCTTCCTTCTTCTTCTTCTTCCCCTTTTTTCCCCCTTTTTTTCCTTTTTTTTCTTTCCTTCTTCCCTTCTTCCTTTTTTCTTCCCTTTCCCCTAAAAGCTCAAAAGGGAGCAACTATTTTTGGGTTTTTGTCATAATGACCCAAAAATGCGTTAAAGCTGCTGTTAACGTCCCCCGACAAGTCAGGCCCCCAAAACCCCCGTTTCCCAAAATTTAAAACATGTTTTTAATATGTTTGGATCTGCTCAGTACCCAAAGGTTCACTTTACTCTTTTTCGATTAAAGGGAGCAAATTTAAGCTGCCCGGGGCCCTTCCTAGTTCCTCCCCCAGATTTTCCTTTGAAACCCCTGGGGTTTTGGGGGGCCAGGCAAATCCCGAACCTCCCTTTTTAAGGGAGAAAAAAGCGCCTACCAAACCCCAATTTTACGAAACCCCGGGTTTTGATTTTTGTTACAAGGGGATTTTTCCCCCTTGGAAATTTTTGCAAAAGTGGGTGAAATTCCCAAATCCCCCCAAAAGTTTCCTTTGGGATTGACTACAAACCCAGGAGGGGGCCCCTTTTATGGCAACCCCGCGCAGAACAAACTAGTGCACACGGTAAACCCCCGTTTTCCCTTTTCGTAAGAGTACCAACCTTTTTCCCCCTTTGGGAACAGATGACAAGATTTAAAAAAAAAACTGCATATACAACGGGGAGGGGGGTTAAAAAAAAAAAAAAAACCCACGAGTGCTTTTTCCCCCATTTTTTCCTCAATAAAAAAAAAGAAAAAGGAAAAAAGGAAAAGGGAAAACACCTTTGTGAAACGGACAATATTGGCAGGGGCTTTTTCCAGGGTTTTGGTACTACTCCAATTTTTTTTGAACCCTAACCCTTTCTCCAAATTTTTAATTCCTTGACGGGGGAAAGGGAGCTAATTTTTTCTTTGGGGAGACAATAAAAAAAAATGTAAATCAATTTTAACATTTTAAAAGGCCCAACCCAAAAGAAAAGTCTTCCAACACAGTTGCAAAATCCAAGTTCCTTTTTAAGTCTTTTTAAAAAAAGAATTTTTGGGGGAAATGGGGGGGGGAAGGGGTGGCAAAAAGGGTGCGTTTCTTTGGTTTATGGGGTTTTGTGATTTGTCCCCGGGCCCGGGAAAACACGTACCCGTTTTAAGGGGGTTTTTTTAAACCAGAGGTTAAAAAAACAATACTTAAATCCCCCCTCCCCCAAAAATTTTCCTTTTGGGTTAACAAAATAAACTTAAAACCCTTTTTCGTTTTGCAAACGCAAAGAAAAACCCTTATGTGCACACATAAATTAAAAAACCCGTTTTCTTTTTTGGCCTATTTTAGAGGAATTAAATTTTTGGAGCCCCAAAAAACAGAAGGGATAAAAAGCACCAATAAAACTCCCTTGCCACAAGCTGGTGCGCGTTTAGACATCCCCACCGAACTGAAAAAAGCGGGTACTTAAATATTTTGGGGTAAAACGGAAAAGTTTAAAATTTTTTTTTTTGGGTTTTTGTTTTGTTTTTTTTTTTTTTCAAATTTTTCCCCCAATTTGGGGAATTTCAGTGTTCAAGGACCCCCCCCAAAAAAACAAAAACCCCCCCCCAAAAAACCCCCAAACAAAAAACAAAAAACAAACAAAAAAAAAAAAAGAAAAAAAAAAAAACAAAAATACTTTCGAAATTCCGGAAAAAATAAATCTTTCCCTTTTTTTTTGTGTTTTTTGAAAAAATAATT
>JASPKP010000367.1:7500-45000 GCA_030674155.1 Stramonita haemastoma
ACAGACAGACAGACAGGCAGTCAGGCAGTCAGGCAGACAGATAGACAGACAGACAGACAGACAGACAGGCAGGCAGACAGATAGACAGACAGATAAACAGACGGACAGACAGGCAGGCAGATAGAAAGACACAGACAGACAGACCGACAGATAGACAGACATACACAGACAGATAAACAGACAGACACAGACAGATAAACAGACAGACACAGACAGATAAACAGACAGACACAGACAGACAGACAGACAGACAGACAGACAGATAAACACACAGACAGACAGATAAACACACAGACAGACAGGCAGTCAAAGAAAAAGGAAGAGATGCCAAAAGGAGATAAAGGAACGGTTGCATAGAACGCGTTAAAAACCAGACATTTTTTCCCAATGGAGTGAGTCTCTCCCAAAAATACAAAGGCATCCGACAGGGCACCGCTCTGAGCTCCATCCTGTAACACGCGCGTCATTTCCTTGCAACACTCTCATTTTTTGTGTGTGTGAAAATTAAAGTCAAATATCCGTTTTTAAAGAAAAGTAAAAAATAGAAACTTGGCCAAAGTCTATGTGCATGCATGTATGCATGTGTGCGTGTTTGTGTGTGTGTGTGTGAGTGTGTGTGAGTGTGTGTATGTCTGTGTGTGTATCTGTGTGTGTATGCGTGTGTGTGTATGTATGTGTGTGCACGCGCGCGCGCGCGCGTGTGTGTGCATGCTCTTGGAGGAGAGGACAGGAAAGTAAGAACATGTCAAATTTTTAAAAGGTGAACATCCTTTTCTTCTGCGTCTGCTTGTATTGAATAGCTTTGTCTAATTGTTTTTTAGTCACGGCAGATTTCTCTGCGTATAAAATTCGGGCTGCTATCCCTTCTCGAGAGGGACACTGTCGCCACAAGAGCAGTGCCACCTTTTTTTCTATCCGAAAGTACATTTGTTTGCCTGTGAGTGTCTCTTCTGTGCCGAATTTTGCCGGGGACAACTCTCTTGCTACCGCGGTTTCTATTTTGCGTGGGCGAAATTCGTGTTGGATTTAAAACAACCCCTGGTCTAGAGGCAACGCAACTGCCTAGAAAGCGAAAAGTCCGGATTTCAAGTGCACGATGGTTTGATCCCCGTTTGTGCCCTGAACTTTTCCTCTATCGACTAGACCGTGAGTGATGGTCCTGGTGCTGGGGTTGTTTTTTTTCCGGATGAGACGATAAACCGAGGTCCCGTGTGAATTACTCGTATAGTGTGCGTAAAAGATCCCACAGCAACAAGAGAGTTGTCCCTGACAGAGTTCTGTAGAAAAAATCCACTTTTAAGGAAACCAAATACAATATGCCGTTGTTATGTCACAGCAGATTTCAGGATGAGACTTGAAACCGAGGCCCCGTGTGCGAACGCACGAAGAACATCTTGCCCACACGTTAAATCCTGTTCCGCTTTTTGTAAGAGTAGGCCATCGTGTGCCGGTGTGAACAAATGACATTTACAAAACTGCATACACACGGGGACTGGATGTAAAAAAAGCACAAGAGTGCTTATTCCATCATCCTCGATAAAAAAGAATAAATCAAAAAAGAAAAAGAATAAATGAAGTCAAATCAAATCTCTGCCTGAAATTCGGGCTGCTCTCCCCGGAGAGGGCGCATTGCCACAAGTGCAGCGTCACCCTTTTTTTTCTTTTTCCTGTCTGCAACTGTACTTGTTTCCCTATAAGAGGCTTTTTCTACAGAATTTTGCCGGGGATAACCCTCTTGTTGCCGTGGGTTCTTTTACGTGCGTTAAATAATGATGTGTAACACACGGGACTTCGGTTTATCGCCTCATCCGAAAGACTAGTACCCAGATCACCACTCATGGTCCTATGGAGGGGGGGAGGGGGGGGCCCAAACGGGGGGGGGGGGGGGGGGGCCAAACGGGGTACGAATCACCGCACACTCCGACCCGGACTTTTCGCTTTCTAGGCAGGTGCGTTACCTCTAGACCACATATCCACTGACAGGGCAGGAACAGGAAATAAACAAGTAAAGGTAAAGGTGTCCCATAACCTGTGTGGTCGTAGGGGAGCGAGGCGTCAGAGACCTCAGCTTCTCTAGGGGCCAGCATATTGAGCGCGGCGCCCATCTCCTCTCCCTCGCTGCTGTACCTTCCCTGACCCTAAAGAGGGCAGATACCCATGTACAGCTGGGGGAACTGGGGGAACTGTACTGTAGCCAAGGCGCACAAACGGTCACCCATCCAGTTGGCAACCACGCTCGACGCTGCTGAACTTTGGCTTGGGGAAAGCGAGCGCTCTGACCACTGAGCTATCCCGCCCCCAGGAAAAGATTAAAATGGGTGGCGCTGCTCTTGTGACGACGCCGCGCTTTCCTCGGGGAGAGCAGCCCGATGTTGACGCAGAAAAATCTGCCGTGACTGAAAGTGTTATATTTTACGTCTTTAGGTTTTTTTCTTTTTTTGTTTACATTTTACACCACTTTAAGTCACGGCAGATTTCTCTTTGTGAAATTCGAGCTGCTCTCCCCGGGGGGGATCGCGTCTCCACAAGATCAGCAGTACAACACAATACAACGCAATATAATGCGATACAATACAATACAATACAATGCAATATACATAATGCAATACAATACAATACAACTCAACATAAGAACCTTAGTTTATGTAATAACCTAGAACCTGAACCACCTGTCAAGGTTTTAAGGGAATGGGTGAAGAGTTTTGAGTTCAAGCAAGGGAATCAAACACAAGACTTGACGCACTTTCTGGGCAGGCGTGTCACCTCTAAACTACCCATTATCACCACTAAAAACACGAAAACAAACTATCGATTATCGTTATCATTATGATCTTTTTGCAAACTTCCCATCGCTACATTTCTCTCTCTCTCTGACTGTCTCTGTCTCTCTCTGTCTCTCTGTCTCTCTCTGACTTTCTCTCTCTCTCTCTCTCTCTCTCTCTCTCTCTCTCTCTCTCTCTCTCTCTCTCTCTCTCTCTCTCTCTCTCTCTCTGCGATAATGATGCCAATTATCAACACACACACACACACACACACACACACACACACACACACACACGCACACACATCCCACACCACACCACACCACACCTACACCTACACCTACACCCCACACACAACACACGCACACACACACAACACCTAAACCCCCTTCCCCCTTATACACACACACACACACACACACACCACAACACACACACACAACACACACACACACACACACAACACAACGCACACACAATACCTACACCCCCTTCCCCTACCCCCAACCCCCCCCCCACCACACACACACACACACACACACACACACACACACACACACACACACACACACACACACACACACACACACACACACACACACACCACCTACACCCCCTCACACACACACAACACACAACACACACAACACAACACAACACAACCACACCCCACCTACACCCCCACCCCCTACCACCACACCCCCCACCCCGCCACCACCCCACCACACCACCACCACCACACCACCACCACCCCACCCCCCACCACCACACCCACACACACACCCATCCCCACCCACCACCACACGCACGCGAGCTTTCATCAACACGTGCGCGCATCTTGCAGCAGCGATGGCGGTGCTGCAGTGGCGGGGATGCTGCCCTGCAGAGAGAGGTCTGGCACCATGCGGGGACAGCCTAGGCTGCAGGAGACAGTCCATTTAGCTCCGGCCCTGGTAGAGGCGAATTGAAGGGTCGTTAGTTTCCCATTAGGCTGGGAGGGACAGGGAGAGGGAGGGACAAGACGGGACAGGCAGGGGGGGCACAGGCAGGGGGGATAGGCAGGAACGGGCAGAGAGGGAGGGACAGGCAGGGAGGGACAGGCAGGGAGGGACAGGCAGGGAGGGACAGGCCGGGAGGGACAGGATGGGACAGGCAGGGACAGGGAGCAAGGGATGGGCAGGGACAGGGAGAGACAAGGAGGGACATGGAGAGAGGGACAGGGAGGGACAGGCAGGGAGGGACAGGATGGGACGGGCAGGGACAGGGAGCAAGGGATGGGCAGGGACAGGGAGAGACAAGGAGGGACAGGGAGGGACAGGCAGGGACAGGGAGAGAGGGGACAGGCAGGAACAGGCAGGGACAGGGAGAGAGGGACAGGCAGGGACAGGCAGGAACAGGGAGAGAGGGACAGGCAGGGACAGAGGGAGAGAGGAACAGGGAGGGACAGGCAAGGGGACAGGCAGGGTGTCTACTCAACGTGACGAGGTCAAGTTTATCCAAGACGAAACCACGGTGCAGTGCGGTGTGGTGCTGGTGTAGATCTCCGTTCGTTATTTTTATCATTGTCGTCATTTCTCTTGTATCGTTCGACATCTTTGGTTGGTTGGGTGGGTGGGTGAGGGGGGAAGAGGGGTGGTTGGGTGAGGAGGGGGGAGAAGACCGGTGGTTGGGTGGGTAGTGGGAAGAGGGGTGGATGGGTGGGTGGTTGGCTACCTGGGTGAGGGAGTGGGTGGATAGGTAAATCGGTTACCTTTGTAAACTATGTGCATATGCTTCGCTGAAACAGCTTTCCCTCCATAACTCATTCCAGGAACCCGAGTCCGTGATAACACAGCAAGAGGGAAGAGCCTTTCAAGCCGTCGTTGGTGTTAGGTGCTGCCCTTGTACTGTGGCAAAACCAGCCAGGCTGTGGTTGGTTGCTTTGCCAGCTTGAGGAGGCAGCGCCACTAGTTGCCTTGTTAGTGTCTTAAATCTTTGACATGTGTGATCATCGAGATTTTCAGAAATAACTCTGAGAGACATCTGGAGAGAGAGAGAGAGGAGAGAGAGAGAGAGAGAGAGAGAGAGGAGAGAGAGAGAGAGAGAGAGAGAGAGAGAGAGAGATATGTGGGTGTATGTGTGTGCATGTGTGTGTGTTGTGTGTGTGTGTGTGTGTGTGTGTGTGTGTGCGCGCGTGCGTGCGTGTGTGTGTAAGCAGTCACGCGGATTATCATTGTTGTAATTTACGTGTTGTCAGATTACGTCTAAGTTGTAGTTACACACTTACAAACGAACACAGAGACACAATTACAAACACACACTCATCTGCGCACGCACGCACGCGCGCGCACGCACAGACACGCACGCGCACACACACACACACACACACACACACACACACACACACACACACACACACACACTCGCCTACGCACGTGGGGGGACGGGATAGCCTAGTTGCAAGAACATTGCGCTCGCAGTTTGACGACCCGGGTTCGATTCCCGTTCGAGGAGATTTTTCTCCTGGAGTTAACATCAGTGCTGGCTCCACTCTCCCCAAAAGTCCGTCGGATGAGACTTTAAACCGAGGCCCCGTGTGTGAACGCACGCAGAACATCTTGCGCACACGTTCAATCCTGTTCCGCTTTTTGTAAGAGTAGGCCATCGTGTGCCGGTGGGAACAGATGACATTTACAAAACTGCATGCACACGGGGACTGTATGTAAAAAGCACATGAGTGTTTATTCCATTATCCTCGATATAAAAGAATAAAATTAAATACAAAAAATGAACGCACGCACGCACGCACGCACGCGCGCGCGCGCACACTCACACACACACACACACACACACACACACACACACACACACACACACACACACACACACACACACACACACACACACACACACACCGCGCGTGTGCGCGTAACAGACACACAGACATTTTGCCAAAACTGTCTCTTTTGAGCACAATACTGATATCAGCTTGATGTGATATATCGATAACGTTGTTTACAGAAGAGAACTCTGTCTCTGTCTCTGTCTCTCTGTCTCTCTCTGTCTCTCTCTCTATGTGAGTAAAAATGGTTTAAAATCAAGATTAACATCGATAAAAGAAAAAGATTCTGCTTTTCCGCTCACATTCTGAAAATGGACTTTGATTTATGTAATCACACACACACACACACACACACACACACACACACACACACACACACACACACACACACACACGCACACACACACACACACACACACACACACACACCACACACACACACACACACACAAAAGAGAGAGGGGGGAGGGAGAGAGAGGGGGAGAGAGAGGGGGGGAGAGGGAGAGAGAGAGAGCAAAAAACAAAAATGTCAATCTCTTCACTCTTCTTTTGCAACGTCGCAAAACACAAAACCAGAAACAGAGATTGCGAAAAAGACAGACAGAGAGACAAAGATAGAGAGACTGAAAGATAAGATAACCCCATCCTGCAATAAAATCCCAACACCACGGAATGCACTGCCAACACACACACAAAAGCCGACCTGCCATCCATAGTGTTTTGACAGCTGCGATTGCCCAGCTTCCATCAAGAAAACAGCTCCCCCCCCTCACACACACACACACCTTTCCCCCTCCCTCCGCTCATCTCCCCCTCCCCCCACCCACCAGCACCCTCCAGCACCCACCCACCCACCCACCCCGTCACCCAATGAATCAATAATTCCTTATTTTTCTCATCCCACGAAGAGGAAGAAATAGGTTTTCCGCGGTTACACTTTGCAAAGTTCCGTTAACCCTCCCAGAGATGTATTGTATTGTATTGTATTGTATTGTATTGTATTGTATTGTATTGTTTGTTTGTATTGTATTGTTTGTATTGTTTGTATTGTATTGTTTGTATTGTATTGTTTGTATTGTTTGTATTGTATTGTTTGTATTGTATTGCATCGTATGGCATCGGAGCGTAGTGTAGTGTAGTGTAGTGTAGTGTAGTGTAGTGTAGTGTAGTGTAGTGTAGTGTAGTGTAGTGTAGTGTAGTGTAGTGTAGTGTAGTGTAGTGTAGTGTAGTATAGTGTAGTGTAGTGTAGTGTAGTGTATCGTGTCATAGTGGAGTGGAGTGTACTGTACTATACTGTACTGTACTGTACTGTATTGTACTGTACTGCACTGTACTATACTGTACTGTACTGTACTGCACTGTACTGTGCTCTACTGCACTATACTGTCCGATACTGAAATGTACTGTACTGCACTGCACTGCACTGCACTGTACTGCACTGTACTGTACTGTACTGTTTTGTACTGTAGTGCACTGCACTGTACTGTACTGTACTGTACTGTAGTGCGCACCACTTTAAATCAGTGCAAAGTTCCATGCGTGAAATCCGGACTGCTTACCCCATGGAGAGCGCGTCGCCACTTGAGCAGCGCCACCCTTTTTTTTTCTTTTCCTGGCTGCATGTGTGTTTGTTTCCCTATTAGAGTGGCGCGTTTTTTCAATAGAATTTTGCCAGGTACAACTCTCTTGTTGCCGTGGGTTCTTTGACCTGCGCTAAAGCATGTTACGCACTGGACCTCGACTTGTCGCCTCATCCGAGAGACTAGAACCCAGACCACCACTCACAGTCTAAAGGATGTATGTTTCGGAATCAAACAGGGATCGAACCATCACACACTTCGAACCCTTACTTTCCGCTTTCTAGGCAGGTACGTTATGACTGCTGTGGAGGGAAGGGGCGGGGGTGTAAGCCATAGGGGCTGCGCGGCACCTGGTGAAAAGTTAGTTGGGTGTGGTAGATGCTTCATCAATGGCATGACGTGTTGCGGTGGTAAGGTTTCGGGTACATGTTGGCTAGAGAGACAGAGAGAGACAGAGAGAGACAGAGAGAGAGAGAGACAGAGAGACAGAGAGACAGAGAAACACAGAGAGAGAGAGTGTGTGTGTCTGTGTGTGTCTGTGTGTGTGTCTGTGTGTCTGTGTGTGTATGTGTGTTGTATGTGTGTTGTGTGTGTGTGTGTGTGTGCGTGCGCGCGCGCGCGCGCGCGAGTGTGTGTATGTGTGTTTGGGGGGGAGGGGGGTTGCAAAAGCACTGAATCTACACAAACACAATATGACACCAAGGTTCACCAATGGTGAGATTTTGTGATTGCGACCGTTTTGCTTTTGCCCACCATGAAGGTAGCCGCATTCCGACTACTTGGCCGTCTGCTACGTTATATTCGTGTTTCCGGAAAACCCACCGAACGCTGACATGAGTTAAGGCATCTTCAACGTGCATGCTTGATCTCCTGCACGTGTATACATTCACGAAGGTAATGAAGGCACCGGCAGGTCTGCACAAGAAGTTGACCTGGGAGACCGTTAAAAAAAAAAATCCCCACCCTTTATTTTAGCAGACGCCGCCGAGATTCGAACCCACGGCTTCATAGACCAAGGCGGATAGCCTAGTGGTCAGAACATTGCGCTGGCAATTTGAAGACCCGGGTTCGAGTCCGGTCGAGGAAATTTTCTTCCTGGAGTTAACATCAGTGCTGACTCCACTCTCCCCAAAAGTCCTTCGGATGAGACTTTAAACCGAGGCCCCGTGTGCGAACGCACGCAGAACATCTTGCGCACACGTTAAATCCTGTTCCGCTTTTCGCAAGAGTAGGCCATCGTGTGCCGGTGGGAACAGATGACAATATTTACAAAACTGCATGCACACAGGGACCGGATGAAAAAAAGCACATGATTGCTTATTCTGTTATCCTCGATATAAAAGAATAAAAATTAAAATAAAATAAAAAAAAGATTAAAGTCGAACGGTCTTAACCACTCGGCTCTAGCGTCAGTCAGGTGAGGTGTAAATCTCCTCCCTTGATCCGTCTTGCCCTGTCTGGATTCGAACCCCGAACCTGTTGCTCCAAAGCTGTCAAGATTCAGAAGCGTAAGCGCCGCTTTAACCACTTGGCTGCCGTGCTCGTGTGGGCCAACAGGAAACAAGGGTAGCGTTCTGATAAGAACGATGCAAGAAGACGGGACGGTTAAGACGCTTCTCTGCCTAGCATGTAAAGCGCGAGGTTCTGGGTTCGATTCCCAGCTTTGCCCTTTCTTTACTGCAATCCAATGCAGTACCAGCGACTCGCTGTCTTTGCCCAGAAAGCCTGAGCTTCGGGGGCCTTCTGACCTGACACTGATCTGGGCCCGCTGACAGGGACGTACCGAAAAAAGACATGAAGGAGAGAGAGAGAGAGAGAGAGAGAGAGAGAGAGAGAGAGAGAGAGAGAGAGAGAGAGAACAGAGACAGAGACAGAGACAGAGACAGAGCGATAGACAGACAGAGAGACAGAGAGAAAGAGAGACAGTGAGAGAGAGGTGAGTGGAGGGAAACAGACACTATCAAAACAGGCCGTGATTACTGGTAGAGTGATAGACCTTGTTCTCTGCGGTGTTAGTGGTGATGATGATGATGATGATGATGATGATGATGATGATGATGATGATGATGATGATGATGATGATGATGGATGGATGTGGATGAGGGTGATAGCAATCGATTGTGATGGGGAGAAGGAGAGAGGAGAATAGGCGGGGGGGGGGGGGGGTCTTTTGTTTTTAGCCTCTGCCAACATGACGGGGGCTGCGTTCTGGCTTTCTGCGTTCGTAGAACTTTTTGTTTGTTGGGGTTGGGGGTTTTTTTCTACGTGTGAGACCAGGCTGATCTCTAACCACTCCCCGTCCACATCAATCCTGCGTGTGTTCATAAGATGGCTATCTGAAGCCATGTTTATATTAGGACATAGGAAAGGTGTGTGGGGGTATGGCGCCAGTTTAGTGGCGGGCGAGGCGAGGCGAGGCGAGGCGAGGCGCAGTCGCTGGAGAGAAGAGTTGGAATTCCGTGCAGAGAAATTCCATGCCGTGACTTTAGTATACGTTATACGTCACAGTCCAATACCGACAACACAATACAAACATGATACAATACAGTCAGGTGGAAGGACGGTTAAGACTCTCACCTGTCTAACACGTTTACCCGTGAGGCTCTGGGTTCCATTCCCAGCCAGCCTCGCCCATTCTTTCTTTCCCAGTTTGACGAGAAAAATGGAGCTGAATGACAAAGGCCTTCAAATGAGACTATAATAAACCGAGGCCCCGTGTGCATGTGCATGCAGAACACCTTGCGCACACGTTAAAAACCCGTTCCGCCTTTCGGAAGAGAAGACCATTTCGTGCTGGAACGAACGAATGACAAAATTTTAAAAACGCATGTGTACACACATGTCCTGATTAGACACCGTCCCCGAAGTCAAAAAGCAGGTACCTAAATGGTGGGATAAAACAGTCGCATACGCAAAAAGTGTCACCATTGGTGAACCTCGGAGCTCTTGCTGAGAAAGGGAAGGAAAAGAAGTAGATACAATACAGTAACAGTAGGTAAATGGAAAGGGGTCCCATAACCTGGGTCGCTGGGGAGAGAGGCTTCAAAGACCTCAGCTTCTCTAAGGGGCCAGCATCTTGAGGGCGGCGCCCATCTCTTCTCCCTCGATGTTTTACCCCTCCCGACCCTAATAAGGACAGGCACCCATTTATAGCTGGGTGAACTGGGGGACTGTCCTGGAGCCAAGGTGTGCAAACGGTCACCCATCCACTTGGTAACCACGCTCGATGCTGCTGAACCTTACCTTGAGGAAAGCAAGTGCTCTAATCACTGAGATACCCCGTCCCCTATACAATATAAAACAGTACAGTACGATACCATAATAATATGATCAAAACAATATAATACAGTACAATACAGTACAATAAAATACAATGCAATATAATACAATGCAGTACAATACAGTACAATACGATACAATGCAATGCAGTACAATACAATACAATGCAATACACTCTACCTGTGACAAGACTAAGCTCCACTCTCATAATGCTGTTCATGATGTTACCCTCTGTGTGTGACAGTGCTACACTCATATTCCCTACTTTGCTATCGCTATCCAGTTGAATGGACAAAGTCCGTCATTATACCTCTGCATAAGAAAGGAAGTACCGACAATCCAAATAACTACAGAGGAATATCTCTACTCAACACATTATCTAAAGTTTTCACTGCTGTCTTAAACAAAAGGCTATACAAATGGGCAGAATCCAATAATGTTATAGATGAGAGCCAAGCTGGATTTCGAAAAAACTATTCAACAATAGACCATGTCTTTACTCTTCATGCTTGCATCCAGAGGCAATTTCAAAACATGCTAAACTGTATGTGGCATACATAGATTTTTGCAAAGCATACGATACAGTTAAACGTCCTGTGTTGTGGTCAGTTTTGTGGAGAACCGGTATACAAGGTAAAATGTTAAAAATTTTGAAGAGCATGTATGGGACTGTAAAGACTTGCATTAGAAATGGTAATGAATATTCAGATTTCTTTGACTGCATGCAGGGTTTAAAACAGGGCTGTGTAGCGTCACCAGTGCTCTTTTCCTTCCTTGTAAATGAACTCGCCCAAGAAATATTAAGTCAAGGTAAGCACGGAATACGTCTTTCACCAACTGAAATGGAACTGTTTATCATGTTATTTGCTGACGATATTGTTTTGATGTCCCACTCTATCACTGGTTTGCAAAATCAACTAAATGCTCTCTTTTGTTCATCCAGCCGACTAAACTTAAATGTTAACCTCGAAAAATCCAAAGTGATGGTGTTTAGGAAAGGTGGTTTTCTGTCATCAAAAGAAAAGTGGTTTTATGGTAAGGAAAGAGTGGAGGTAGTTAACACTTACAAGTATCTGGGTGTTACCATGTCCACAAAAATGAGCTGGAATGTAGCAGTAAATGACAGAATAACACGAGCAAAGAAATGCACTACCGAAATACTATCATGTTTATCAAAAATGCATTGCAATTCTGCCAGAGTTTTCTTCAAAATATTTGATACCCAAATTACACCAATGTTATTGTATGGTTCGGAAATCTGGGGTTATACACAGTACGAGTCTTTAGAGAAGGTGCACTTGTTTGCATGTAAGAGATTTTTAAAGATTTCATTGAGAGCTTCTAATAACTTGGTTTATGGAGAATTAGGCCGCCATCCACTATATCTAAACTCTGTAGTAAACTGCATACGATACTGGTTCAAACTTCTAAAACAACATAACGGTAAATATTCAAAATGTGCCTACAACATGTTACTGGAAATGCACAATCAAGGACATGTTAATTGGGTTACACGCATTCGGGATTTACTATGCCTTAATGGGTTCTCATTTGTATGGACCTATGGCAGCGTTGGAAATGAAAAAATGTTTCTACGGGAATTCAAACTGAGATTAAAGGACGTGTTCTGCCAGCAGTGGTTCTCGCACTTTGAGAGAACAGATAGAATTCAAATGTACAGCGAACAAAAGAGCTGTCTTGACAGAGAAAAGTACGTTGAACTGATCAGCTTTAACATATATAGAACAGCTCTAGCACGATTTAGGATTGGAGTTTCGGAAATAAACTGTCACAGATTTAAATATACATCGCTTGCTGAGAAAAGAAATTGCCCGTTTTGTAAAAATGTATTAGAAGACGAAATTCATGTTGTTTTTCTGTGCTCACTGTATCGAGACATACGCCAAAAGTATTTAACTATTACTGATACGAGGCCACTTAAAACACAGTATGCTAAATTGTTAAGCAAGGTCTCAGAAGGATGAAACTATCTTTAACTTCAGCAGATTCCTGTATTTCATGCTGCAGGAGCGACGGAGACAGATGACCATGTAATATTGTCAGCATTGCTAGCCCTGCCTCTAGCCAACGAGCACACATGTACATGTGCTACATCATTTGGAAAATGTGTTGACATAAATAATGGTGAATCTAAATGGCAACAACTTAGGAGTGCCCACACGTGTGTATGTGTGTGTGTGTGTGTGTGTGTGTGTGTGTGTGTGTGTGTGTGTGTGTGTGTGTGTGTGTGTGTGTGTATGAGTGAGTGAGTTTTGTGTGCGTGCGTGTGTGTGTGTGTGCGCGCGCGCATGTGCCGTGTGTATGTGTGTGCGCGTGCGTCTGTGTGTGTATATGTGCGTTGGTGCGTGCGTGCACGCGTGTGTGTATGTGTGCGTGTGTGTATGTGTGTGTGTGTGTATGTGTGTGTGTGTGTGTGTGTGTGTGTGTGTGTGTGTGTGTGTGTGTGTGCACGCGTGCAAGGAAATGACATTGCCCAATATGTGTACTTTTTCTCTGTATACTGTGTTGTAATTTGAAGAACCTTGTTTCTCACTTCATGATGCATGATTGTCAGTTACTGATTTGTGTATTATTGAAACCCCAAATGTACGGGGCTGTTGGCCTTAAACATTAAAATTTCGTATTTTCGTATTCGTATTTTCGTATACTTTGCTATCGCTGTCGGTTTTTATCATTGCTTGCCGGGCATTGCCAGCTTATACACTCTGTCTCACTTAACTCCACTGGAAATCGCTATAGACCATAGAGACACACCGGATGAGAAGTTTGCGTGTGGGGGGCCGTTTTCAAATACTTCACATTATACAGTCATACTCCAACTTCAGAGAAGAATGAGGGAGGGGGAGGGGAGGGGGAGGGGGGAGAGAGGAGGGGGTGAGGTTAGGGGGGAAGGGGGGCGGAAATCTCGTTTATTTGGAGAGAGCTAGTGGTTATTTTATACCACTTTAAGTGTAATACTAAGCGCTCTTGTCGTGGATGAAGGGCAATCTCAGCCTAGTATTTTAAAGGATAAGAATGTTTGAGTGTTAAGGTTGGGCACTTAGCTGACATCAAGAACAAACCGGCAAAAACTTCAGGCCTGGACCTTTATGGTTGTCCTTTGTGTTCAAACCGTGACCTCCAAAACAGCAGAGTAGGCAGCTGCTTGTCTTGGAAATTGGGCAGAAGTTTGATTATAGTGGAGATGCCTTGCCCACAGCACACCCCCACTCTCTCAGCTAAGAGGGTATACGGACAGTTAGCGTTGGAGATGTTCTCCAAGGGCTAACTATCCCCCAGGGCTGTAGGGCATAAAGAAGTGTGCAAGTCAAGCCTCCTAGTCAGAGAGTCATAGTCGAACACTAAAGACTAAGCTGTAAAGTGGAATTCCATGAGATGGAAAGCCACTGATCATACAGCCTCTCACTTTGCTGTTGCCCCCAGCATCAGTGGTTTAATCAAGAACTGGGATAAACCCACTGATCATACAGCCTCTCACTTTGCTGTTGCCCCCAGCGTCAATGGTTTAATCAAGAACTGTGATAAACCCACTGATCATACAGCCTCTCACTTTGCTGTTGCCCCCAGCGTCAGTGGTTTGACAAAGAACGAGGACAAAGCCCAGGCGCTGAAGGATCGGCCGGTGCTGTCAGGAAGACAGAGGACAACATAGATACTCACTGCTGTAAACCTTGTTCTGCTGCCAACCCTATGACAGCACACCACAACCTCCAACAACAACAACATAAAAACACACACCAACAGAATCCTGATATATTCAACGTGGCTGTCACCTGAGTGGTCCTGAACATGTCGTTCCATTCTCGACACAGTAGGGACACACAGTCAAGCGGTTAGAGCGTAAAAGGGACACACAGTCAAGCGGTTAGAGCGTAAAAGGGACACACAGTCAAGCGGTTAGAGCGTAAAAGGGACACACAGTCAAGCGGTTAGAGCGTAAAAGGGACACACAGTCAAGCGGTTAGAGCGTAAAAGGGACACACAGTCAAGCGGTTAGAGCGTAAAAGGGACACACAGTCAAGCGGTTAGAGCGTAAAAGGGACACACAGTCAAGCGGTTAGAGCCTTCTACTCCTCGTGTGATGGTAACAGAGGGTGAGGATTTCAATCTCCGCGGAGGTGATGGTTTGATGGGAACACCCCCTCTCCCCCCCACTCCCCACCCCCCTCCCTCCCCGAAGTTCATATCGGTATTGACTTCACTCCCCTGACAGTACTTTGGATGAGATAATTTCTTTTTATAAACCCAACGTTTTCGTGTGTGTGAATGCACGCAGCATATCTCGCGCACACACGTTAAGACACTGTCTTTTTGGTTTGTTTTGTTTTATCAAAGAGCAGGATAGATGTCGTGTCAGAAGGCATGGATGACATGAACTTTTTTTTTCGCGAACACACACACACACGCACGCACGCACGCACGCACGCACGCACGCACGCACGCACGCACACAAACACACACACACACACACACACACACACACACACACACACACACACACACACACACACACACGCAGGCGGACATTTTGTGACGAACCGAAGAAATAAGCCAAGACACTAAAAGAAAGACAAACGTCCCACATATTGAAACTGACAGACGGGAAAATCATCGTTATTTGTACACACACACACACACACACACACACACACACACACACACACACACACACACACACACAAACACACACACACACACACACACACACACACACACACACACACACACACACACACACACACACACACACACAAAACACACAAACACACAAACACACAAACACACACACATCGATAGCAAGAAGAACCCCATGGGTACTTACCCAAAATAAGGAATATTTCTCTGCAGACGCATCTGTGGAAGCTGTATGGATTTTTTTTTGTTCATTCAAAATTGGCACCTTCACTAGAATGCTACATCTTGAACTTGTTCGGTTCCAGACAAAATCACAGTCTATCACAAATCACGTAGTACCCTGGCGTTGGAATATTTGGTGAATGGGTTTGTGTGTAGGTCTGTTTCTTTCCTGTTTTCATTCTCTACTGTTCTTTCTTTTCTTTCTTTCTTTCTTCTCTTTTCTATTCTTTCCTTTCTTTCTCTCTTTTTTTATATCTTTCTTTCAGTTTTGTTTTGTTTTTCTTTGATGTTGTTTTCTGTCTTTTGTCTTGTTTCCTTTTTGTTTGATTGTTGGGGTCTCTTTTTTTTATAATCTCTTTTCTTTCATTGATTTGTTTTACTTTTGTTTCTTTTTCATGTTTGTTTTTTTGTTGTTGTTTTTTTTCTTTTCTGTGATTCTTTTAGTGTTTTTCCCCCTGTCTTTTCTGCTCTGTCTTTCTTGATTTCTTTTACTTGGTTTGTCAGTTCTGTTTCTTTGATTTTCCTTTTTGTGTCTTTTTTTTCGGGATATTTTTTCTTTTTACTTTTCTTTTCTTGTTCTGAATTTTCCTTCCTTCTTTTCTTCTTCCTCCTTCTCCTCCTTTTCTACTGTTTCTTATCCTTCCTCTTCTTCTTCTTCCAATTCTTCTTTTTCTTCAATTTCTTTTTTAAAATTCTTTTTAAAATTCTTCTTCTTCTTCAATTCTTCTTCTTCTTCTTCTTCAAATTCTTCTCCCCCTCCTTCTTCTTAAAATTCTTCTTCTTCTTCTTCAAATTCTTCTTTCTTCTCTTCCTGCCATTGTATTCGTTCTTCCTTCCTTTCTTTCCGGGAATTTCTCCATACTGTTCCGTAGCGCACAGGAAGAACTAGTGTTTCCAAAGCCCTAGGAAAGTCCAAACTGTCGCTAGCGGGCCAGGTGCTTGCGACAGTGCTGCTTGCGGCGATTTCTGCGACGTCAACCCCGACCCCACCCCCACCCCCACCCCACCCTTCTTTGGTCTACTTGCTGCTTGCTGCTGCTGCTGCTGCTACTGCTGCTGCTGCTGCTGCTGCTGCTGCTGCTGCTGCTGCCGCCGCGACTAAGTTTTTGCTGAGTTGGGCATGTACGTGAGTGTGAGTGAGTATAGAGGAAGTGGGAAGAAGAAGGAAGTGGGTCTGTGGTTTGGGTGATGCAGATAGATGAAGAGGGGGGCGGGGGGGGGGGTAAGATTGAGGATTGGAAGAAGGGAGAGGAGTGGGGGGTAGAGGGAAAGGGGGTGTGATTCCACAGTCTTGGGTATGATCAGTGGAAGTAAGGGGAGAGTAAGTGGAGTGGAGAGAAGCACAAGAAACAATGGAGGGGAGGGGCTAGGGGGGGGAGGGTTTTTGAAGTACAGTGTGGATTAGACTCGGGGGATTGGGGGGGGGGGGACTGGTGAACAATTTCACGTATGTCTCTTAAAGACAGAGCGACAGACATACAGATGGACAGACAAACAGGATGACAGTTTAGGGGTCGGATATACACTGAAAAGTAAACTGTAAATGTCTTTGTAAACAGAAGCAAGAGAACTCTACACAAGCAATCTAGTTTAGTTCTGTTTAAAAACCATGGACAACGTTGTTGAGTTTGTTTGTTTGTTTTGTTTGTTAATTTTTTTTGGGGGGTTGTTGTTGTTGTTTTGTTTGTTCGTCTGTCTGAGGTTTATAAACAGCGCAGTTTCTGCATGTTTCTGACACATTTGTTGCTCCCTTTTTTTCCCTTCTTTCTTTATTGTTACTGTTGGGCGTTCCCCTGATTAACACCCGGGGAGATCCCCCCAAAAAGGCGCTCGCTCTCTCTCTCTCTCTCTCTCTCTCTCTCTCTCTCTCTCTCTCTCTCTCTCTCTCTCTCTCTCTCTCTCTCTCTCTCTCTCTCTCTCTCTCTGTCTGTCTGTCTGTCTGTCTGTCTGTCTCTCTGTCTGTCTGTGTGCGCGTACTTTCTGGATAAGCGCAAGTTTCCCCTCGGCCCTGTGGATAGGCCACAGTCTGTGAGCAGCGTGCGACTAAGCTGAGACCGACGGATCGTGGTTTTCCACTGGCTATAATTTATAACCTGCTGGCCTCTTTCGTTCCAAACCAGTGGTTCAAATCCCTGTGTGCTCAACCGGCTCGTCTATATTGCTGCGTGTGGTGGGTTGGGTGGGGTAGCGGATGGGGAAAGTATGTGTATGTGTGGGGGGGGGGGGGGTAGGAAAGGTGGGGGGAGGGGGAGGGTGTGGGGGGGGGGAGGGTGTGTGGGGGGGGAGGGAGGGGTGTGTGTGTGTGTTGTGTGTGTGTGTGTGTGTGTGTTGTGTGTGTGTGTGTGTGTGTGTGTGTGTGTGTGTGTGTGTGTGTGTGTGTGTGTGTGTGTGTGTGTGGTGTGTGTGTGTGTGTGTGTGTGTGTGTGTGTGTGTGTGTGTGTGTTGAAGGGGGAGGAAAGATGTATGTGTGTTCGATTCATTTTACGTCTTTTCACAAAATGTGATATTAGACTTTTTTTTTTTTTAAGTGTGTGAGTGTGTGTGTGTGTATGTGGGGAGGGGGGCGGGGGTAGGGGGGGGGGAGTTTTGGAAGTGGGGAAGGGGGTTAAATCACTAAATCTACACATAACAGTTTTAAAAAATTAAATAAATAAATAAAACACAAATGTAAATAATTCTTGAATACAGAAGTCAAAATTCCAAATTCTAAACAGAATCTAACGGATGAACAATAAAACTATTTATAACCGTAACCAACAAGAGAAAAATCTAATCAACAAAGGGAAATGTCTTCTACGTCCATGATAATCATAATAAAGAACCAATAGGACAGTGCAGTAATGATTTGAAAAACGCATACCCCAGTAGTGGATAATTGAAAATCTCTAATGAGGATGATAAGGTAAGAACAGGAACATAACTTTTCAGCATGCTGGATATCAATATTTGATCAACAGTTATACTATGTCCACATATTCAAGAGACATGTCCAACATATTTTGTTTTAAAACAAAATGAGAGTAACAAATGAGTGTGTGTGTGTGTGTGTGTGTGTGTGTGTGTGTGTGTGTGTGTGTGTGTGTGTGTGTGTGTGTGGTGTGTGTGTGTGTGTGTGTGTGCGCGCGTGTGCGTGTGTATGAAGGGGAAGGAAAGATGTGTATGTGGCAGGTGGCGGGGGGGGGGGGGGGGGGGTAGAGAGGTTCGGGCATAACTGGTTTCAAGAACCTCTCCATGACTGTAAGCAGCCATACTCTGACTTGAAAGGGTCTTTTCCCTGTTGAAAGAGAGCACGGGCTGTCAGGCTGGGAACATGTCAGGGCTGAAAACAATCTCAACGTAAGACTTACACTTTTAACAGCAAGAGTTTAACCCCGAAGTCGGAATGTGGCTATCTTAATGGTGGGTAAAAAAAAAAGGTCGCATTCGCCAAAAGTCTTACCATTGGTGAACCTCGGAGCTCTACCCGAGGAACGAAAACGATGGATCGGTGGTCTGGAGGTAACGCCCCTGTCTAGAAAGCGAAAAGTCCAGGTACGTCGGAGTGTGCGGTGGTTCGAATCCCGTTTGGACCCCAAATTTTTTCCCCATCCATCAGATCATGAGTGGTGGTCTGGGTGCGAGTCTTTCGGATGAGACGATAAACCGAAGTTCCGTGTATTACACATCATTATTTAGCGTACGTAAAAGAAACCACGGCAAGAAGAGGGTTGTCCCTGGCAAAATTCTGTAGAAAAAAGCCACTCTGATAGGGAAACAAATACGGTTGCTGACAGGAAAAAGAAAAAAAAATGGGAAGGAGCTGCACTAGTGGCGACGCGCTCTCTCCCCGAGGAGAGCAGCCCGAATTTCACGCAGAGAAATCTGCTGTGACATAGTGGTATAAATAAAATAAAAGAAAGAAAGAAAGAAAAGAAAAGAAAAGCATGACTAAGAAAGAAGGCGGCGGGATGCTTCAGACGTTCGCCTGCTAACCTGTAAACTGTGAGGTTCTGGGTTCGATTCCCAGCCTTGCCCTTTCTTCCCAGTTTGACGAGAAAATCGAACTGAATGTCAAGTCTTTCGGAGGCCGAGCAGACACTGAACCAGTCGGATCCGTATGCTTGTGCACGTCAAAAGAACCCACGACAGTTGAAAATCTGAAAGAGCAGGGAGGTAGGCCAACCTCCCAAGTGTTCTGGCAAATTTGATAGGTCCTGTTCCCAACTGTATTCCCAAAGTCGGAATGCGGTTACCTTGTAATGGGGAAGGGGGGGGGGGGTGTCGAATACGCAGAAATTTCATCTGTGAACCTCGGAGCTGTAAGCCGAGGAACGACAGGAAGAAAAAAAAAAGGATGACAACATTTTAGCACTGTGCTATTCTCAATCAATATTCCAATAATGTGCGAATGGGTGTGTTTGTCTTGATTGTTATCTTTATTATGCATGCACTTTTCCCAATGGTTTTCATTATGGAACAAACAAGGCCCAGTAGTGGGTTAGGTTTGGTTGGGGGGGAGGGGGCATAATATACTAATCAGTCTCGAGAACCTCGCCATGATTTAAGGCAGCCATACTCCGCCTTAAAAAAAAAGATTTGTCCCTCTTAAAAGAGAATCCAGATTGTTCTGCTAAGAGGGGCTGAAGACAATCTTACCGTGAGTCTCAATGCAATGCAATACAATGCAATGCAATACAATGTAATGCAATACAATGCGAAGCTATGCAATACAGTGCAATGCAATACAGTCTAATACAATGCAATACAGTCCAGTGCAATACAATGCAATGCGATGCAATGCAGCACAGTGTAACATAGTGCAACGCAATACAATGTAATGCAATACAATGCAATGCAATACAGTGCAATGCAGTACAATGTAATACAGTGCAGTACAATGTAATGCAATACAATGCAATGCAATACAGTGCAATGCAGTACAATACAATACAGTGCAATGCAGTACAATGTAATACAATACAATACAGTGCAATGCAGTACAATGTAATACAGTGCAATACAATGTAATATAGTGCACTGCAATAGAATAAAATGTAATACAATATAATGCAATACAAAAAAGGGAAATAAACACACAACAAAAAGACTATTTATTTATTTATCTATTCTTTTATTTCGAAGATAATGTAATAAGCACTTGTGTGTGTGGGGGGGGGGGGGGGGGGGAGGAGGGTACATTCAGTTCCCATGTGTATGCTGTTTTTATAAATTTTGTCATCTGTTCCCACCGGCACACAATGGCCTAGTGCCTCACACAGAGACACCCAGACATGTGCACGCACAGAGTGAGAGAGACAGGGAGGGCTAGGGAGGGAGAGAGGGGGGAGAGAGGGGGAAGGAGTGAGAGAGAGGGGGAGAGAGGGAGTAAGAGAGAGGGGAAGAGAGGGAGTGAGGGAGAGGGGGAGGGAGAGAGAGAGGGGGAGAGATCTGATTTGATTTATTCTTTCATATCGAGGATAATGGAATAAGCACTCTTGTGCTTTTTTTCATCCGGTCCCCGTGTATGCAGTTTTGTAAATATTGTCATCTGTTCCCACCGGCACACGATGATCTACTCTTACGAAAAGCGGAACAGGATTTAACGTGTGCGCAAGATGTTCTGCGTGCGTTCGCACACGGGGCCTCGGTTTAAAGTCTCATCCGAAGGACTTTTGGGGAGAGTGGAGAGATGGAGAGAGAGAGGAAGGCACACACACACACACACACACACACACACACACACACACACACACACACACACAGCATGGATGAATGAATGATCTTTGATACACAGGGATATTATGGATTCTAGGCCAAGCCTAGTCTACATGTACCTGTCTGTCCTTCTAAAACAATCAGTGAGAGAGGCAGACTGACAGAGACAGACACGCAGAAACAGGAAGACACAGAGACAGACAAGAGACAGACAGACATAGACAGGGAGACAGACAGACGGAAACAGACAGAAACAGGCACCAGAGACTGAAAGACTGACTACCAGAGATATCGAGATAAATCTATGATTGCAGGGGAGATAAGGTTGTGGTAAGCATGCGTCTTCGTCGATCAAGAATGAATGACTTCCCTTTACCTTTAGTGAAGCACTTGTCGCCACAGTGGCGAGTTGCGTAGGAAGATATTAAGGAAAAATTAACGAGGGGATGGATTGTTTGGTTTGTGTGCTGTTCTTGTTTTGACTTTTTTTCTTTTCCTGTTTTTTTTTTTTTTTTTTTTTGGGGGGGTGTTGGTTTGTTTCTTTAGGTTTTGCTTGGTTTAATTGGGTTTTTTTTTGGTGCAGGATTTGTTGGTTCGGTTTGGGGGCTTTTCTTTTTTTAAGCATATTTGGTTTTTATTTTTTATTTAGGGTATAGGGTACTGTTGTATATGTGGGATTTTTAGCTTGTTGGTTGTTTTTGTTGGTGGGAGTAAAATGACTACATTTTGATGGGTCCAATATGTGATTGTTCATTTGAGGTGGTAGTTGTTTTGTTTGGGGGGTGGATGTGTGTGTGTACGTGTGTGTGTGTGTGTGTGTGTGTGTGTGTGTGTGTGTGTTTCATATATATATATATATATAATATATATATATATATATATATATATATATATATATATATATATATATATAGGGGGCGGGATAGGTCAGTGGTCAGAGCACTCGCTTTTCCCCAGTCAAGTTAAGCAGCGTCAAGCGCGGTTACCAGTTTGCATGCCTTGGCTTCAGTACAGTCCTCCCAGTTCACCCAGCTGTAAATGGGTACCTGCCCTCTTTAGGGTCAGGGAAGATAAAGCAGCGAGGGAGAGGAGATGGGCGCCACCCTCAACACGCTGGCCCCTAGAGAAGCTGAGGACTCTGATGCCTCACTCCCCTACGACCACCTAGGTTATGAGACACCTTTACCTTTACCTTTATTATATGATATATATATATACCTTTTTTTATATGTGTGTATATATATATATGTATGTATATATATATATATATGTATGTATATATATATATATATATATATATATATATATATATATATATATATATATATATAGTGGGCACCCATCAGTCTCGGAAGACTATGGAGTTGCGCTCTAGTCCCCAAAGCGCAAAGCCTGGGTAAGCAGGTACAGAGGGCAAGCTGCTTTTATGTTTATATATATATATATATAAATATATATAAATATATATATATATATCAATCATATATATACATATATATATACATATACATATATATATATATATATATATATATATTATATATATATATATATCAGAGATACTTTGATCTTGTGTGTGTGTGTGTGTGTGTGCACACGCATTTCCCCAAGAATTTGCACACACATGGATATACACAAGTGGGAAGGGAAGGGAGAGACAGACAGAAGGGATGGGGGGGGGGGGACAGAAACAGAGTACAAGAATGCAAATATTAAACAACAAATGATCACTTCTTCTAGACAGTGTGCAGGCAAACACTATACACTTCAACATTCATTTTTATTGGTTCTGACCCATCTGATTACAGGGAAAAAATTATACCTGGCTGATATCACCTCAAAGCAACGCACTATGGATGCCCAGGGAAAGCAACAGCACAAACAGAAGAAGACCACAAAAAAAAAAGAGACGATAAAGAATTTACATAGCAAACTTGTCCCAAACCACTTTCTAATGAGTTTGAACAGATCTGATCGAAAAAGGATAGGAATAAACGAAATAGAAGAGTGATATTTTATAAACTAAACTGTCCTGAACTATACACACAAGTCGTTGAGGAATTCAAGAGAAAAGAAAAGGAACTGAGAATTTTCACACCATACAGCCCAAATCACACACTGGTCTCTAATGAGTTGGTGGGCGGAGGGAGGAACACAGAAACTTGCAAAATTCAATAACAAACTGGCAAAATTGCACACAAGTCTCAAATGATGTTCTTTTTATAGAAATCAGAATTTTGAGACTATATTAGCCCCCAAACTGAAGAACAATCTTTTAATTTTAAAAAAACCCTGAAAAGTAAGATACCGTACTGTTCAACCTTACAACTAATTTAAGACTGAAAATGTGTAGAAAGGAAAAAATCATTTACAACGAAAGAGAAAGACTTTGATATGCATGTAAATAACAGCCCTATATACCCAATGATATTCACATTATGATATCCATATATCGAAAAAGCTAACAAAATCATAACAGAAGAGAAAGAGCTTGGTAAATGCGTAAACAATACTACATTTAAAAAATATTAAATAAAAATACTACATAATACATCTGTTATCAAATTCTTATAAAAGCAAACAAAGACATAACAGAAGAGAAAGAGTTAGGTATATGTGTAAAGAACAATTTTACTTATACATTGATAATAACATTCTCATATCGATAAATGTTATAAAAGATAAAAAAACTAAATCATAACAAAGAAAAAGAGTTAGTTCTATATGTAAACAACAATCTTACATGAGCATTAATGATCACATTCTCATATCCACATATATATAAAATAATAAAAAAAAGCAAACAATATCATGAAGAAGGCAACAATCTTACAAAAACATGTTACAATTACATCCCTATATCTGTAAATGACAAAACACCATCAAAATCACAACAAAAGAGACAAAGGAATGCATGTAAACAATTCATATTACATATGCAGTAACAATTTCTTTCTTATACCCGAATATGAAATATAACTGGACTGATTTAACACAATGATTATTCCTATTTTCAAAAATAGTGTTTTTATGGTGTTAAAAAACATAGGAAAAGGTGTTTACATAACCTATGTAGTCATTGGAGTGTAAGGTGTCAGAGACCTCAACTTCTCTAGGGGCCAGCATATTAAGGGCAGCACCCATCTCCCCTCTCTATCTCACTACTTTATCTTCTCTGCCCCTAAAGAGGGCAGGCACCCTTTGCAGACCAATTATGAAACTTGGGAATGTGGCATGGTCTGTCCCAAAAATAAAGAAATACATCGATCGATCGGTCGGTCGGTCGGTCGGTCGGCATGGTCTGTCCCAAAAATAAAGAAATAGACGACCGACCGACCGACCGACCCGACCGCGACCCAACTCCCCAGGGAGTGGTTGGGGCATGGCACAGCACTGCATTGTTCTGGCTGTGTGTGGTGGACAAGTTGATCCTGGCAGAGCCCATCCCTCTCCAGGTAGCAGGGTGCATGCTAGGTATATGTTTGTACCATTCATTCCACTGCCAATAGCTGGCCTTCTTTTCTACGAAAGATGGTGAAGATTTTAACATGTCTGCAACACATTTCTTGTGTGTGTTCACACAATAGACATTGGTTAACAATTTCATCTGAAGGACTTCCAGGGGAATGGACTCTGTGCTAATGTTAACTCCAGTGGAAACTTTCCCTCAAACAGACACCTTAGCGTAGACACCCTGAACAGTCACATTCATAGAAGACCAGGCACTACAGCACTACTCCTTTACAATTACACCTTAGCTTGCAGCAAAGCACCGGTGAAATAGGTACAATCTTTTCCAAATGTTTGTGCCTTGTCATCAGAGGTTTTCAATGAAACCTTTTGTCCAGTGGTCAACCTCACAACAGCGTGCACAGTTGACCAGCTCATGCCCTTTGACACTGTATATGCTTTTGGTTCACCATCTACAGCAATGGAAAGAGCTGCGGTTTTCTCCCCATCAGGCTGAAAAGGGCTTGCAGTGGCCAGGACCAGGTAAGTACCAGTCAGAGGAGCGGTGAAGACACCTGTGGTGCTGTCATACCCACCCCCACATTGCTGTTGGTGCAGTCACAGATCACAGTCTGCTTCTTGTTGGTAGTCACTGTCTTTGACAGCCATGCATGGAACCCAACCTGGGTGTTGGTGGTCTCTGCAATGAGAACATGACGATCCTGTTAATTGTGGAGCACTTAAGGATGGCCTGCAGTCAGAATGATACATTTATGGGACAGGTTAAAAGATTATGACTTACTTGACTTATGCCTGTGAATTCTCTTGGGAACAAAGGGCCGCAACAACACTCCTCCAATGAACTCTGTTCTGGGAGATCCTCTTCAGCTCGGCCCATGTCATTCCGGCTGCCTTCGTCTCTGCTTCAAAGCTTCTGCACCAGGTCTGTTTTGGTCGACCCACTTTCCGCTTCCCTTGTGGGTTCCAGTCAAGGGCCTGCCTGGTGACATTTGAAGCAGGCTTGCGGAGCATATGGCCGATCCATCCCCATTTCCTTTTCTTGATCTACGTCTCGATTGGAGCGTGTCTGGTCCTGTCCCACAGTTCTTCGTTTGAGACGACTTCTGGCCACCTGATACCGAGGATGTTCCTAAGACATCTCCTGGTGAATATCTGGAGTTTGTGGGTGTTGGTCTTTGTTGTCCACCAGGTTTCTGAGCCGTACAGTAGGACCGACTTGACGTTGGTGTTGAATATCCCAATCGTGTTGTGGAGTGAGAGGGCTGTTGATCTCCAGATTGGGCGAAGGGTGTTGAAGGCATGACGGGCTTTATTGATTCTGACAACACCGCCCAGGTAGGTAAATTTGTCGATTTCCTTTATATTTTCTTGGTGTAGTCGCACTGGGTCTGTTTTGTTTCTTGTTGTTCACCCTCATGACCTCTGTCTTCCTGATGATTTGGAGGCCTATCTTTTCGGTTTCTTCCGCAACATGACATAGCTTCTCTTGTGTGTCTTGGTGCCTAACGGAGAGAAGGCTGATGTCTGTGAAGACCAGGTCTTCCAGCTGCTAGTTCTGCCTGCTGTGGCCTGTCGCATTATCCAATCAACCACCAACCGAAAGATGGTAGGTGACAACAGACAGCCCTGACAAACACCGGTTCGTACAGAGAAGAGTTCCGCCAATTTCCCATCATGGATGACTTGACAGGTGGCATCTTCATAGAGCTGTTGGATGATGGTGACGAACTTTGGTGGGAAGCCATAGTGGTGCATCAGTCTCCAGATGACATCTCTGTTGATGCTGTCAAATACCTTCTGAAAGTCGATAAAGACTGAATACAAGGGGGTCTGCCACTCCAGGGACTGCTCGATGATGATGCGCATTGCGGAGATCTGACCTGTGCATGATCCATCTTGTCGGAAGCCTGCCTGTTCATCCCTGAGTCTTGTCTAGTGCCATCTTCAGTCAAGATTATTCTTGTCAGTACTTTCCCTGGGATAGATGGCAGCATAATTCCTCTCCAGTTGTTTTCAAAGATTATATACATGACTATTCACCACTGTTGCCAACAAAAACAGGAAAATGGCTTAATTACTAAATATTGTGATAAAGGCTTTATTCTGATAATACTGAAGAGCCAAATGGTTAAAGATTTTGTAGACATTATGAAAACAAGAGCAAGTGGTTCTATCTTGAAATATAGGCAAATGAAGTTGCTGTTCCAAAAATGTGACCGCATTTCACTGTGACACTGTAGTCTCTATAATTTTAAAAGAAAACCTGTACTTACAACAAACAGTATTTAAAGGTACACAAAAAACATAAATTACGGGAGTAGGAACCTGCAATAAGTGTGACACGATAATGCTTGTTACCGGGGATCATGACAATATCACACAGCCAAGGCATTCTGGACCAGCATTCAATGATTACCTCAGCATCATCAGTTATAGCTTGTAGATTAAAGCCATGGAATGGGAAACAGATTGTGCAAAACACAACTCTGACAGGGGCCTTTAAATTTTTTGTAGTAACAACATTATGTGTGACACTAGTCGTGACAATTGAAAAAACCCAAAGCAGACTGTTGATGTACAACAATACTTTTAATACAGAATTGATCATTACATGGTCATGAACAGTACAAAGGAATTAACTGCCATATTGATTGAAATGTTTTTTGAGACTCCAAACTACACATACAGAAATAGTGAAAGAGACAAAGAGAGTCAAAAATAGAAACAGTGGCCAAGAGAGAGAAAGAGAGAGAGAGAGAAACAGAGAGAGAGAGACAGAGAGAAAGGCAGAGAGAAAGAGACACAGAGAGAGAAAGAGAGAGAGACTGGGGGGGGGGGGGGGGGGGGAGGGCAGACAGACAGACAGACAGACAGACAGACAGACAGACAGACAGACAGATGGAGACAGAGAGCAGGAGAGACACAGAGAAAGAGACAGACAGACAGAGAGAGAGAGAGAGCTGTCCCTCACCAAAGCGGGACTTCAAAGTGGTCAGCTCTTTTCTGCTGGCTTGAAGCGTGTCCTGTGCCAACTGTGCCCTGTACTGCAGGCTGTTCACCTGGCTTCTGGTGGCCTTGACCTCAGCCTGCACAGCACCTACCTGCCCCCGTACCTGGGCCAGGCCCGCCTGGAGCTCACTGCTGTCAGACTCCTTCTGCAAAGCGGCAGCAGCCACCTCATCCTGCACAGTGCTCAGCTTCCCCAGGACATCGCCATGATCTGCCTTCAGCTGCTCCACAGCCGTCTTCTGCCTGCAAGTGTCGGTCTGTACAGAGGTCAAGTCGGTGTGGATGGAGGTCAGGTCGGTGTAGACAGAAGTCAGGTCTGTCTGGACGGAGGTCAGGTCAGTGTGGACAGAGGTCAGGTCTGTCTGGACGGAGGTCAGGTCGGTGTGGACAGAGGTCAGGTCGGTGTAGACAGAGTTCAAGTCGGTGTGGACATAGGTCATGTCAGTCTGCAGCGTGGTCAGCTGTGCACACGCTTTGTCCTTCTCTGCCGTCAGCACGGCCAGGTCCTGTTGGACGATGGCGTGTTTGTCTTTCATGGCTGTGACCTCACTCTGCAAGGTCGCCTGCTGCGTGGTCAGTGTGGCTTTGTTCTCTCTCATGGCCGTGACCTCTCTCTGCAAGGTCGCCTGCTGCGTGGTCAGTGCGGCCTTGTCCTCTTTCAGCGTGGCCACTTCTCTCTGCAGGCTGCTGTGGTCCGTGGCCAGTTTGCTGCTGGCGTTACTCAGCAAGGTGTTTGTTGACTGCAGCAAGGTAACGCGACCTGCCAGATCTTCAAACTTCTCGTACAGGTCGTTCAAACTTCTCCTAGATGCCTCTGTCGACGCTGTGCTTCCCCGATCCTCTTGAACGCTCAGAGGCTCTGAAGGCTGCATGCTCTGGGCTGGGCCCGAGGCCTGGCTGGACTGGACGATGTTGCCCATGAAGGCCTGGAGAGTGCTGGTCATCAGGGAGGGGTCGTCCTCCGTGCGATGGCGAAGCAGGGAGCTGCTGTGCAGGTCCCTGTTCAGGATGCTCTGAAGCTCTCCCTGCAAGAAGAGGGCAGTTCTCAGCTGGGCCCTGGACACAGCAGGACCTGGCAGCTGTGATGATGATGGGGACAGTTGTTGCTGAAGCGTGTCCTGGGCTTGCCGGGCTTCTGCCATGCTGGAGTGACGTCGCTGCGTCAGGCCGTCACACGCCTCTCTCAGACTGCGGCAACAGGCATCACGAGCATCAGCAGCCTGGTGCAGCAGATTGGCGTAGCGAGCGTTGATGCTGTGGTCCATGGCGTCTCTCTCCTGCTCCAGCTTCCTCTCTTCCTCCGACAGTTTCCTCACCGCCTCTTCCACCATCTGCAGCTGCTGCCTCACCTGACCCTGGGATGGCTTCACTGCTGCGCTGCTGCTGCTGCTGCTGCTGCTGTAGCTGCTGCTACTGCCGGTGGTGGTGGTGTCTGAAGGATCCTGCAGTGTCCTCACCTGACCCCCATGACACAATCTGTCATGGCCACGGCGACACTGAGAGCAGACGCTGTTTTGGCACTGGCTGCAGTGAACCTGGGCTGTCTGGTCTCTGTCACACAGCGTGCAGGAAACAGGCCGGGGGGGTTTCTCTCTGTTGTCGCTGATCAGGTAAAAGTTGGGCTGAAACACACACACAGACACACACACACAATACATGCACACACACACACACACACACACACACACACACACACACACACACTTTTTTCATGACTGCCTGAGAAGGAATAAAAACCAATCCATGTATGGTGAGTGTGGAAAGTATAGTAAACCAATATTTTTATATTCTCCAAACATCTTTTTTTTTCAAAAAACTGATCAGTTTCAAGCTTAAAAAGCAAATAAAAATGAAAACAGAACTAAACATTCTGTATTTTGTGGCGTAGTGGTGGACAGTCAGCTGGGAGGAAGAAGTTCAATCCTCAGCAGAGGCCTTTATGTTTGCAAAGTAAACAGTGAGTGTGCCCACACAATCCTATCTTAAGTAAACAGTGAGTGTGCCCACACAATCCTATCTTAAGTAAACAGTGAGTGTGCCCACACAATCTTATCTTAGTAAACTGTGAGTGTGCCCACACAATCCTATCTTAAGTAAACTGTGAGTGTGCCCACACAATCCTATCTTAGTAAACTGTGAGTGTGCCCACACAATCCTATCTTAAGTAAACTGTACAGTGAGTGTGCTGACACAATCCTATCTTAAGTAAACAGTGAGTGTGCCCACACAATCCTATCTTAGTAAACTGTGAGTGTGCCCACACAATCCTATCTTAGTAAACTGTGAGTGTGCCCACACAATCCTATCTTAAGTAAACAGTGAGTGTGCCCACACAATCCTATCTTAGTAAACTGTGAGTGTGCCCACACAATCCTATCTTAGTAAACTGTGAGTGTGCCCACACAATCCTATCTTAGTAAACTGTGAGTGTGCCCACACAATCCTATCTTAGTAAACTGTGAGTGTGCCCACACAATCCTATCTTAAGTAAACAGTGAGTGTGCCCACACAATCCTATCTTAAGTAAACTGTACAGTGAGTGTGCTGACACAATCCTATCTTAAGTAAACAGTGAGTGTGCCGACACAATCCTATCTTAAGTAAACAGTGAGTGTGCCCACACAATCCTATCTTAAGTAAACAGTGAGTGTGCCCACACAATCCTATCTTAAGTAAACTGTGAGTGTGCCCACACAATCCTATCTTAAGTAAACAGTGAGTGTGCCCACACAATCCTATCTTAAGTAAACTGTACAGTGAGTGTGCTGACACAATCCTATCTTAAGTAAACAGTGAGTGTGCCGACACAATCCTATCTTAAGTAAACAGTGAGTGTGCCCACACAATCTTATCTTAAGTAAACAGTGAGTGTGCCCACACAATCTTATCTTAAGTAAACAGTGAGTGTGCCACACAATCCTATCTTAAGTAAACTGTGAGTGTGCCCACACAATCCTATCTTAAGTAAACAGTGAGTGTGCCCACACAATCCTATCTTAAGTAAACTGTACAGTGAGTGTGCTGACACAATCCTATCTTAAATAAACAGTGAGTGTGCCGACACAATCCTATCTTAAGTAAACAGTGAGTGTGCCCACACAATCCTATCTTAAGTAAACAGTGAGTGTGCCGACACAATCTTATCTTAAGTAAACAGTGAGTGTGCCGACACAATCCTATCTTAAGTAAACTGTGAGTGTGCCCACACAATCCTATCTTAAGTAAACTGTGAGTGTGCCCACACAATCCTATCTTAAGTAAACTGTGAGTGTGCCCACACAATCCTATCTTAAGTAAACTGTGAGTGTGCCCACACAATCTTATCTTAGTAAACAGTGAGTGTGCCCACACAATCCTATCTTAAGTAAACTGTGAGTGTGCCCACACAATCCTATCTTAAGTAAACAGTGAGTGTGCCCACACAATCCTATCTTAAGTAAACAGTGAGTGTGCCAACACAATCCTATCCTAAGTAAACAGTGAGTGTGCCCACACAATCCCATCTTGTGAAGTGGGTTGGTGGTTATGAGCAGGTAATGCACCCGTCAATACAGGAAGATGTCACAGATCTGATCCCCGCTGGTACCCAAACCTTCTCCCTCACACAAGAAAACATGGCACTACAGCTACCCCATTTTTGTCTAAAAGTACACCTTCTCTTGAAAGGGAGTTGGGATTTTCACACGGACACAAATGTCTTAATATTTCAGGCTTTCGACAGATTCACAATTTGTCTTTCCTGCAGATTCTGAGAGTTCAGAATGTTTGTTGGTCTCTTAAGTACTCCTTGCAAAGTGAGATCTATTGGAATTTGGAGGTGAGACTTGATGAAGGCCTCAAGAGACATTTTTATTTAGATAGATAGATAGATAGATAGATAGATAGATAGATAGATAGATAGATAGATAGATAGATAGATAGATAGATAGATAGATAGATATACAGATAGATATAGATATATATTATATATAGAGATATATATAGATAGATAGATATAGATAGAGAGATATAGATATATATAGATATATATAGATATATAGATATACACACACACACATTCTGTGTAGTCAGCTGAAGAAGTTGTGATACCATTACCAGTGACAAGCTGATACTCCTTCCATGTCTCTCAACTTTATCTTTTGTTCATTCCTTTTTTTTTTCTCACTCAGTCTTCTTAAATTCTTAAAAGCGTCTCACTGTAAGGTACCAGCGAGGGTGAAACATTTGGTTTAATCACCGCCAGGACCTGTAACAAAGGCTCATCCAGCTGGGACCTGAAACTGGAGTCAGGTCAGGCCTAAGGCATGGTTCTTACTCAATGCCTAAAATGCTGTCATTGAAAGATTTTATTTTCTAAAGGGTTCTCCTCCCCCCACCCCCTTTTTTTTTTTAATTGAATCTTTGATAAATCATTTTAAAAACGATTGAGAAGTTGTAAGTGGTTGCCTGCACTTGTTTTCCTCCACAACTGTTTCTGCATTGATTCTTACTTAGTCTTGCCTTTTTCTGGCTAAAAGATGATATACAATATAACTATGCAAATTACGAGTTTCAAAGTTTTCATAAGTGTAAAGACAGCGAGTGTAGAAATGGTGTCTTTCATTACACCTGTTTCAATAGGATTAATCTGTCATGACAATGCTGCCAAATAACACGTTTTGTTTTGTTTGATCCCCCCTGAGGCTCGTGGGGTATACTTGCTCAGCGAGTATTGTAAGAATAAAGCCTCTGCCCTCCATCCAGGCATGTCGTAAGAGGCGACTAAGGTGGAAACCTCACCTAGAGGTAAAATAGGTTATGATGGGGCTAACAACCCCATCATGTAAAAAAAAGCCTGTTACAGAAACCTATACTAGAGTATCCGACATTGGTGGCGACGGTAATGAAGCGCACCAGGCGACTGGACTGATGACGGACGACAGCCAAACCCGAGAGGGAGCTGGCGCCCCGATGGTGGATTTACTGAAGCCAAAACAGAAGATGAGGGTGGGGTGCTGGAACGTCCAGACCTTGTACCAGACTGGCAGGATGCCCCAGTTAGTCAAAGAGTTTGACAACTACAATCTGGACATCTTGGGGGTCAGCGAGGTCAGATGGACCGGCACGGGAAAGAGGAGACTGGCGTCAGGACATACCATTGTCTTCTCGGGAAGATCAGATGACCAGCACTCTGAGGGAGTAGCACTACTCCTCAACAGAAAGACTGAAAAGACACTGCTAGAGTGGAAAACCATTCGGACCAAGACTTTTGAAAGCAAGATTCCACTCCAAGTACACCAAGCTGACAGTGCTAGTCTGCTATGCACCAACTGAAAACGCAGATGCAGAGGTCAAGGACGATTTTTACGATCAACTCCAAACAGCTGTGGAGAGCGTCCGCGCTCATGACATGTTGCTCATCCTTGGCGACTTGAATGCCAAGGTGGGCAGTGACAACACCGGGAGGGAGCATGTTATGGGCAAACATGGAATTGGTATCATTAACGAAAATGGAGAGAAACTAGTGGACTTCTGTGAAGAGAACAACCTGCTTATCGGAGGCACCCTTTTCCCGCACAAACATATCCATAAAACAACGTGGACGTCACCAGACGGGACCACCAAAAACCAGATAGATCATGTCATCATCAACCGAAGATGGAGAAGCTCTCTTCAGGATGTCAGGGCCTACAGAGGAGCGGATGTTGCCAGTGACCACACCCTTGTGTTGGCCGTCGTTGCCTTGAAGCTGCGTCGATCACGAGGAAGACAGGCACGTCAGCAAAGATTAGACTCTGGCAGGCTGAATGAGACGCTCACCAAATATGCTTTTGCAGTGGAAGTGGGGAACAGATTTCAGGCACTGGGGGAACAGCAGGAGATAACAATAGACAGCTTCAATCAGGTACTTCGGGAAACAGGAGAAAAAGTACTAGGCTTCCGACGAAAGAAGAAAGAAGAGTGGATCAAACAAGAAACCTGGAAAGATAGATGAGAGGAAGTTAACTAAGCAGAAGATCAACACCACCAGATCAGAACGCTTGAAAGAGCAGCACAGAAGAAGATATGCAGAACAAGACAAGGAGGTGAAGAAGATGACAAGAGCCGACAAGAAAGACTACATAGAGAAACTGGCAGATGAGGCAGAGGAGGCAGCAGGTAGAAATGATCTAAAGACGCTGTACAAGATCAACAAGCAGCTGAACAATGGATTTAAAAACTGCGATGTGCCAGTGAAGGACAAAAATGGAAAGGTTGTTGAGGGAGAGGCAGGAAAACTACAGCGTTGGAGGGAACACTTCGAGTCGGTTCTTAACAGACCGGACCCCCCTCAGCTAGCAGACATCCAGCCGGCAGATATAGACCTTGACATCTGCACCGATCCACCAAGCCTGGAAGAAGTGACAACAGCAATCAAGGCAATGAAGAGCGGCAAGGCACCAGGGGCAGATGGTGTGACGGCAGAGATGCTAAAGGCAGATACGGATGTGATGGCTCCCATTCTGACTGAGATCTTCAGGAAGATTTGGGTAGAAGGTCAGATCCCTGAAGCATGGAAAACTGGTCTCATCTTCAAGTTGCCCAAAAAGGGAGATCTTGGAGACTGCAACAACTGGAGGGGCATAACACTTCTTTCCCTCACCAGTAAGGCCTTCAGCAGGATTGTGCTGTCCAGATTGACGGCAGCCCTTGAGAAAGACCTCCGACAACAGCAAGCAGGTTTCCGCCCTGGGCGATCCTGCTCAGATCACATCTTCACTCTGCGCCAGATTCTGGAGCAGAGCAATGAGTGGAATACACCGCTGTACGTCAATTTCATTGACCTGGAGAAGGCGTTTGACAGCATCCACCGAGAGTCCTTATGGAAGATCCTAAGGCACTATGGAGTCCCTGCAAAACTTGTCCGGGTCATTGCAATGTTGTACGGCGACTTCAAATCCCAGGTGATCTGCGACACAGAGCTCACGGAAGCCTTCAGCGTCAGCACAGGAGTGAAGCAGGGCTGCATCCTATCGCCATTCCTCTTCATCCTGGCCATGGACTGGATTATGAAGAATTCCATGGACGGAGAGAGTAGAGGGATCAGATGGACCATGACAATGACAGCAACAAAAACGCTGGAAGATCTGGATTTTGCCGATGATATCGCCCTGCTGTCACACCGCCACCAAGACATGCAGGAAAAGACAGATGTCATGGCAAGAACTGCTGGAAGCCTTGGCTTGAAAATCAGCACCAAGAAGACAAAGAACATGAGAATGAACGCCAGAGTCCAAGAGAACATCAGACTGAATGGGGATCAGATCGAGGAAGTAAATGACTTCACTTATCTTGGATCCACAATGTCAAACACAGGAGATGGGGAGGTGGAGATCCGGGCTCGACTTGTAAAAGCCAGTCAGGCCTTCGCCTCACTCAGGAGCACATGGAAGGCAGGGAACATACGCCTGAGGACCAAATTAAGAATTTTCAAATCAAACGTGATTAGCACCCTCCTTTATGGATCAGAGTCGTGGAAGATGACCAAAACCATCAGCAACAAACTTGATGCCTTCCAAAACAGATGCCTCAGACGCATTCTACGCATCTTTTGGCCGAATACCATCACCAATGAAGAACTCCACCGAAGAACAGAAACTGAACCCATCTCCATACAAATCAAACGGAGGCGTTGGCGATGGATAGGACATGTGCTCCGCCAGCAGACTACAGCCATATCCAGAATCGCCCTACGATGGACTCCAGACGGTCGAAGAAAGAGAGGCCGCCCCAAGGAAACTTGGAGGAGAACAGTAGAGAGGGAGATGAAGGAAAAGGGTTGGACATGGGGCCGTCTGGAGCGTACTTCAGCCGACCGACATCAGTGGCGGGCTCTAGTTGAGGCCTTATGTGCTACCTGAGCACAAAGAGGACTAGATAGTTTTGTTTGATGGTGGAGTAAGCTATTAAGCTTGTTGCTGCTCCAAATGTACAAAATTTGTGTACAATGTGTTTTTCTTTTCTGAATAAAGCATTTGTTCGAACAAACCTTCTCCCCATCCACTACACCCTGGCTTGAGTGGTGGTCTGGGTGCTAGGCTTTCGAATGAGAAAATAAACACATATATATCCTATGTTCAACACACATTTAAACTAGCGACAGCACACACACACAACAACCTGGTATAGTCCTACAGCAAAATCAGAGTAACAACTCTTGCACTCTTAATCAACTAAGTAAAGAATCTTAGGAAATGGCATGGTCTGTTAACAGGCTCTACAACTGAAAATGCAAGATTATGAACTATAATAAATGAAAAGCACTGTTATGAAGTAGAACTTGCTCATAAACAGGTTTTATTTCAAAGTCTGGAAATCTCAGTATCAACAGTGGAAGACAATATCAACACCAACACTGGAAGACAGTATCAACAGTGGAAGACAATATCAACATCAACACTGGAAGACAGCATCAACACTGGAAGACAGTATCAACAGTGGAAGACAGTATCAACAGTGGAAGACAATATCAACATCATCACTGGAAGACAGTATCAACATCATCACTGGAAGACAATATCAACACTGGAAGACTGTATCAACAGTGGAAGACTGTATCAACATCAACACTGGAAGACAGTATCAACACCAACACTGGAAGACAGTATCAACAGTGGAAGATAATATCAACATCAATATTGGAAGACAGTATCAATAGTGGAAGACAGCATCAACACTGGAAGACAGTATCAATAGTGGAAGACAGTATCCATTATTTGATAGTAGATGACAGTTTCAACATCAACACTGGAAGACAGTATCAACATCAACACTGGAAGACAGTGGATCAACATCAAATTAATGGAAGACAGTATCAAAATTAACAATGGAAGACATTATCATCAGTGGAAGACAGTATCAACAGTGGAAGACCGAAGAGTATCAACATCAACAATGGAAGACAGTATTAACATGAATTATCAACACTGGAAGACAAGATCAACACTGGGAGACAGTATCAACACTAGAAGATAGTATCATCAACACCAGAACTGTGGAAGACAGTATTAACATCAACATTGGAAGACAGTATACTATCACAACAGTGGAAGACAACATCAACACCGGAAGAAAACTGTATTGATCAACAATGGAAGACTACATCAAGACTGGATGACAGTATCGACACTGGAGGACGACATCAACACAAAAACCAGAGCTCAGACAAAGTAATGGTCAGCACCTGTAGGACAAGAGCGTAATTCGAATTTGCTAAAACAATATTTAAATAGTTATTGATTGCTGGTGTGTTGTATAGGTCGAATGCAAGCGCTTTGATTTGTTTTTACAAGATATAGCGCTAGATACCAATTCTGTGTATTTTTTTTTTTTTTTTTTATTATTATTATTATCATCATTATTATTAATACAATCAGCCATCTACCTGGAGGCCTGCTACCCCAGCAGGTGGCAGGGGGATGACACGACGACAGGTAGGGCATGTCAGACTGTCACCTGATCCCCCTCCTTCCTTGTCACTATCCAGGCCAGCAGTGTCAGATGTCTGAAACAGTGAAAGACATGACATGACGTGACATGACATGACAGATGTTGAGATGACGGTTCAGCCTTCAGGGATGTTACAGTGCTCAAACTTTTTCTGCAAGATGTCTGGTGCATATGCTGCTTTGTAAAATTATTATCATTGTTATAGTTATCTTATTAACATTATTGTTGTTTTAATATTATCATCATTATTATCATTTTCATTAATATTATCAATCATTATCATTATCATCATTGTCATCATGGCATCATCACCAATAATACTTTCATTACTATCATCATCACCATTAATACTGATATCATTGTTGATGTTCTTGTTGTTATGGTGGTGGTCATGATAGTGACAGTGGTTTTCTTGTTTGTTTTTTTTATTGAGCATTTTTCCAATAACACACCATTATTGTCAATGTTGTTAGTGAATAATATTTCCATTATCATTACTGCTGTGTGTGTTGTTGTTTTTTGGTTCTGCTGTTCCTGG
>JASPKP010003665.1:0-2500 GCA_030674155.1 Stramonita haemastoma
GTTTTGTGGTGCGTTGCGTGCGTGCGGGGTGCGGCGTGGTGTGTGTTATGTGTGTGTGTGTGTGTGTCTGTGTCTGTGTCTGTGAGGGAGACAGACAGGCAGACAGAAAACAGATACAGACGGATGGAAAGATAGACATGACGCTTTGAACACCACACAAGTTCAGATAAGTAACAAGCATAGCATAAATCATACTCATCCAATACAAGACAGAAAAACAGTAAATCGACACCAATAGTGCAGATAAGAAAACACCTTTATAAAGAAAGCGACTAATTGTACACTAAACTTTTAATTCTAAGTCCAGTAAGGAGAGAGAGAGAGAGAGAGAGATGAGAGGAGAGAGAGAGAGAGAGAGAGAGAGAGAGAGAGAAGAGGAGAGAGGAGAGAGAGAGAGAGAGAGAGAGAGAGAGAATGAGAACGGGGATGATTTTGTATTTTCAAAAGCTACAGATAAGTGTTTACATACTGTTTATTCACACAAAAAACCACGACTCATCACAACCTCTATCACCACCACCTAAACCACCAGCGCATCAACCACCACCACAGCCATCACAACCACCACCACACCGCCACCACCCTCCACCACCACAACAAAAAAACGCAACTACCAACCAGCCAACCACCAACCAACCACCCACCCAACCAACCAACCAATCCAAACCCACAACACTTACCAGATTCGCTCCCCACGTAACCATGTGGGTTAGTAGTTGCTGTAGTGGTGGTGTGGTGGTGGTGGGTGATGAGGGTGAGGGTGGTGAGGATGGTGGTGGTGGTTCTCTCCTCGCTGCTGCCCCCTCTGCCGCTGTCGCTGGTGCTCCCTGACGTGTGGCTCCCCGCGTCCTCCCCTCCCCCCTCACCGTCAGCTGCAACACACACAAAACCATCACAGTGTGGGTTGTTTTATTTATTATTTTTTATACCAATTTCACAGCAGATTTTTCTGCATGAAATTCGGGTGCTCTTCCCGGGGAGAGCGCGTCGCCACATGTGCACGCGCCTACCTATTATCTTTTTTTTATTCTCAGAGGTGGTGTTTAACACGACCACCCGTGTGCATGCTGGGTTTTTAAAAATAATAATTTTGCCCTCCGCTCCTACCGGCACACGATGGCCTGCTCTTCCGAAAGGCGAACGGTGTTTGAACGTGTGCGCAAGATGTTCTGCGTACGTTCACACACGGGGCCTCGGTTTATAGTCTCATCCGAATGACGAATGACTTTGACATGCGGTTCGATTTTTTCGTCAAACTGGGAAGAAAGGGCGAGGCTGGGTACGAACCCAGAAACTCACGGTTTACTTGTTGGCAGGCAAACGTTTTTAAAACCCTCCTGCCCACCATCCTTCGTTGTGGCGGTGGTGGGTGGTGGTTTTTGTTGTTGCTGTTTTGTTTTGGGGGTTTTTTTTTTTCTCTGTTAGAATGTCACTTACAAGAGTACAACCATAATTATAACGGAAGACTAAGAGGACCCGTCAAAAGTTTTCCACGGTGTTTTGCGCGTACACAGAAGCACGCATGTTTTCACAGACAGACAGACGATAGACGCACACACACACAAAACACACACCACACACAAACACACACACACACCCCACACACACTGTGCGCGTGTACACACACAAACACACACACACACACAACACACACACTGCGCCGTGTACACAAAACACAAACACACAAACACACATAAACACACACACACACACACATAAACACGCGTACCCCACACACACACATACACACACACACAACACACACACACACACACCCACACACACACACACACAAACACACACACACTAGAAAATAACAAACATGCAGAAGAAAGAGAGAAATCATAAATAAGCAAAAAAGCATTTCTGGAAGGCCGCTATAAATTTTCGTTCATTTCTACAATTACGTGACATGCAACAAGAAAGAAAGAAAGAAGGAAGGAAGAAAGGAAAAGAAGAAAGGAAAGAAGGAAGGAAAAAGGAAAGAAGGAAGGAAAAATGGAAGGAAGGATGAAAACGGTGAGTAAACTAGCAAATGGAAGAATTCGACGGCAGGCCCACGATTGATCAAACATTCCGCAAAAAAAAAAAACAGAAGAAGAAAAAGAATGAAGAAATGAATGAAGGAAGGAATCAATGAACATAAAAAGAATGCAACAAAAGAGGGAGGACAAACAGACAGAACAAACACAGAGAAATAACGGACACTATAAGGAAGGAAGGAAGGAAAGGGGGAAATAAAGGAAAGGAACATTATAAAAGAAACAAAACCCCAAGAGAAACAAACACAAAAACAGACAAAAAAGGTAAAATCTGGGGGGAAAAAAGAAAAGGAAAAGGAAAATTGGGGGCGATTAAAAAGAAATGGGAAAAGAAAAGAATTAGAGAGAAAAACAGAAAACAATGGTTCCAAAACAAGGAGAAAACAAAAAAGGAGAGAGAGAAAAAGGAAAGACAGAGATAATGGACAGGAAGCAGAGAAAGAAAGTAAACAAGAACA
>JASPKP010003666.1:0-10000 GCA_030674155.1 Stramonita haemastoma
GAACCGTTTGCATGCCATCAAATGAACTTTTTCCATATGATCTAATTTTGATAACCCCCAAATTTCAGATGAATAGAGTAAGATAGACTGCATTTTTGCATCAAAAATCTTAAAGAAAGTGTTAGCAGTCATTTCTTTATACTTTTGAAATGCTCTATTAAATTGTACAACAGCTTTCTTACCCTTAGTTACTAAATGCTGTGTGCCTCTCTTCATGCTAAGCATTGTTGTAAACTGAAAACCTAAATAACAATAACTATTGACTACGTCTAGCTTTTTATCATTATGAAAATGCTTTGGAAATCTTTGTCAAATGCTTAAAAGAGGCAAACACCTGCATGACTAGAAAAATACCCATGCACAAAACAATAAAATCGGAATGGTTTGACGATGAATGTGAAATTGCAAAAAAAGAAAGCAGAGCGAAGTTAAACCACTTTAGAGTGACCAGAAGTGAGGATGACAGGTTGATTTACGTGGAAAAAAGGAAAGAGTATGAACGATTATTGAAAACAAAAAAACAAAGTTACAGGAAAAAGAAAACCGAACTTTTAGCTGAAAACATTGCAGACTCTTCTCAGTTCTGGAAAGAAGTTAAAAGGATGGGATATGGCAATAGGGACATAATTTACAACAGCATCAGCAATGATGACTGGTTTAACTACTTTAAAGAAGTTTTTGGTATGAATGGAGAGACTGTTGAGAGTGAAGATGTCAATGTTGATGTTCTGGATGATGTAGATCATTTTTTGAACAAAGATATATCTGAAGAAGAGGTAACTCATGCTATTTCAAGACTCAAATTAAGGAAGGCAAGTGAGATGGATGATGTTTCAGGTGAAATGTTAAAAAATGGGGGTAAAAGTGTGTTGGGATTCCTAGTAAAACTCTTTAATGCTGTCTTTACCTCAGGTGTATATCCGTCTGAATGGTCAAAAGCTATTATCATACCAGTTTATAAAAAGGGAGATGCTGAAAAAACAGACAATTACAGAGGAGTGTCTTTACTGAGTATAGTATCAAAGTGTTATACCACAGTGTTAAATACAAGATTGTACAGTTGGTTGGAAGAAAATGAAATGATTTCCGAGAGTCAGGCGGGTTTTCGTAGGGGTTATTCCACACTTGATCAAATATATAATTTATATGCAATTGTACAAAAGTGTATGCTAAAGAAAGGTAAGAAATTATATGTAGCTTTTGTAGACTTCAAAAAGCATTTGATTCTGTACATCATGATAAACTTCTAAAATGCATGGAAAACCAGGGTATTAAGGGAAAGTTTTTAGCATCTTTGAATTCTATGTATTCTTCATTGCTTTCATGTGTGCATGTCAACTGTGAACTTACAGAATTCTTTGAATGCCCAGTTGGGGTCAGACAAGGCTGTGTCCTGTCTCCTACATTATTGTCTCTTTATATAAATCAGTTAGCTAACCACATAGATGCAAGGGGAAAACATGGTATCCAAATGTTACCAGGTCTCATGGAAGTGTTCATTCTACTTTTTGCTGAGGATGTAGCACTATTGTCAAAAACAGCGGGTGGTTTACAAAACCAGCTTGATATCCTGCACAGCTGTTGTAATGAAATGAAACTAAATGAAACTAAATGTAAACACTGATAAAACTAAGATAATGGTATTTAGAAAGGGTGGATATTTAGGTCGACATGAGCAATGGTTTTTCAATGATAAAAAGCTAGACCGACAGAGAGAGAGAGAGAGAGAGAGAGAGAGAGAGAGAGAGAGAGAGAGAGAGGAGAGAGAGAGAGAGAGAGAGAGAGAGAGAGAGAGAGAGAGAGAGAGAGAGAGAGAAGACAGAGAGAGAGAGAAGGCAAGGCAAGGCAAGGCAAGGCAAGGCAAGGCAAGGCAAAGCAAAATTCTTTTATTCGAGGATAATAGATAAGCACACATGTGCTTTTCTACATCCAGTCCCCGCCCTTTTCAGGGATAACATCAAGATAAAAAGACAGCCTCAACTAAAACAAGAACAATTATAATGATCCAATTACCAAGAGCAAATCATACCAAGTATCAAACAACAGGTAAGAAATAAGACAGAGATACAGTATTAAGGTAATGATAAAAAAAAAGGCACTCATTCAGAAACGAAAATAAGAAGTAAGAATCAGTGATGATTTTGATTTGAGTAATAAACAAGCAAACAAACAAACAAAGAAACAAACAAACAAAAAAAGGCGCAATGATTATAGATCGAACCTGAGAATATGATGAGGTTAGATGACTGAAAACATCAATCCACCACCATCTATCATCAAAATATGTCCCATAAAACATAAGATTTTGATAAAGGGTGGAAAGAACAACAACAACAGGTAAGAAATAAGACAGAGATACAATATTAAGGTAATGTTATAAAAAGGCACTCATTCAGAAACGAAAATATGAAGTAAGAATCAATGAAGAATTTGATTTGAGTACAAAAACCCAAACAAAAACCAATCAAGGCAACAACAAAAAAAACAAAAAAACAAAAAAAGAAGAAGAAAAAAAGGCGCAATAATTAAAGAGCAAACATGAGAATATGATGAGGTTAAATGACTGAAAACATCAATCCCACCATCTATTATCAAAATAAGTCCCAAAACCCAATTCACACTCACTCACACACACACACACACACACACACACACACACACACACACACACACACACACACAACACACACACACACACACACACACACACACACACACACCACCCCTCTCACTTAGTCTTATGATTATAGTCATAAGATCATCATAATCAGAGAGAAGTGAGGAGGGAGAGGGCAGATAGTTGGAGAGGGGGGAAGTGTGGTTTGTTATTTTTGATTCATCAAGTAGATTAAAAGGTGATTTTTGAAGGTTGTTGATGATTGATACTGTTTAATTGAGTCAGGGAGGGAGTTCCATAGCGTAGGGCCTGAGTATAGTAAACTAGTTTTAAACAAGTCTATTCTTGGGATTGGGACACTTGGCTTTACGGTATTTCTGGAATGATTCATTGGGAATTTGTCTTTTAAGGATGTGGGGACATTTCCTGTCAGTATCTTAAACATCATGATGCCTTTGTTATATTTTAGTCTTTGGTGTAGGGGAAGGATATTTAACTGAGTATAATCCCCTTCTAGCAAGGTTGTTTTCTTCAGAAGGACCAGTTTGAGACCACGTTTATACAGACTTAGTAATGGTTTGATGATATTTGCACTGGCAGAGTCCCACAGGGTTGCAGCATAGTCTATTGAGGATTGTATATAAGCTTGAAAAAACAGTTTCCTTGAATGGAAATCGAGAAAGTGTTTAATTTTAATCAACTGGTAGACTTTTTTGGACAAGTATTTGCATAGGTGAGATATGTGGTAGAACCAGCTGAGATTTTCATCAATTGTCACTCCTAGAACTTTGTGGTGAGAGGTCTGTTCGATTGCTTCCTTTTTTATGTGAATTGGAAATAGTTTATGTGGTAAATTTTGTCACTTTTGTCTGGTAGTGATAAGCATGCATTTTGTTTCTTGCGGATGGATAGACATGTGGTTCAGTTCAGTCCATTTGACAAGGTCGTCAGTGCTTTTTTGTAATAAGGTTGTGAGATAGTCAATGTCATTATGGCTCGTATGTATGGTTGTGTCATCTGCAAATAGTTCACATTTGGAATTGATATGTAGAGGAAGGTCATTAATGTATAATGAAAAGAAAATAGGGCCCAATATGGATCCCTGTGGTACTCCATAATGAATGGGCTTTAGTTTGGATGTTGATGTAGCTATTGAGACACACTGGTGTCTATTTGTAAGATATGAATCGAGTAGTCCTAGGGTTTTTGTAGAAATGTTATACAGGTTTAGCTTTTTAAGGAGAAGTTTGTGGTCAATTGTATCAAATGCTTTTTTGAAATCCACAAATAATACTCCACAAAATTTATTGTCATTGATGTTTGATAGCCAATTATCTACAAGACTGGTCAGTGCTGTATGACACGAGTGCATTATTCTAAATCCAGACTGATTAGGATGAAGTAAGTTGTTGATTTCTGTATGATGGACTAAGTGTTTCTTCATATGTTTTTCCAGTGGTTTTGAAAGGATTGGTATAATGGAGATGGGCCTATAGTTTGAAGGATCAGAAGTATTGCCAGACTTGTAGATGGGGATTACTTTAGAACATTTGAAGGCGTTGGGGAAATAGTTCTTATCAAGGCAGAGGTTATATATATATATATATATATATATATATATATATATATATATATATATATTTTATATATATATATATATATATATATATATATATATATATGTTAGGGTGTCTGTGATAACTGGAGCTGATAATTTTAATAAACTGCTGTCTATTCCATCAAGACCACGCGTTCTTGATTGTTTGAGGTGAGTGAGATAGTTGTAGACCTCTGAGACAGACATGAAAGGTATGTGAAGTTTTGAAGGAATATGCTTTTCTTGGCAGTATTGTTTTAATTCATTAAAATCATTGGACTCTGAGTTGTCATTGCTAATTACGTTGGGAGAAACATTGATGAAGTGGTTGTTAAGCTTTTCGGCGGAGATGTCTTTGATTACATTTGATTTAGGAGTTGATTGATTGTTTGTTATTTGATTTATTGCTCGCCATACAGTCTTTGAATTTTGTTTGGAAGATGGTAGGTCTTGAAAAAAATTTTTTTTTTCACGCCGTTTTTGTGAGAGTATGGCGTTTCTTAATTTTTTTGACTCATCATAATATTTGTGTTCTTTTAGAAGGTCTCTAAGATAACATGCTTCCTCTAGTTCCTTTGTGAGCCAAGGCGGTTTGGGGCTGTGTTTGATCCTAATGGTTTTAAATGGAGAATGTTTGTTATAGATTTCAGTGAACGTTTTTATCCAGAACTCAATGGCTGAGTCTGGATCAGTAATATTGAAGGTTTCTGAGAGTGTGGAGTTGCATAAGTCTATGAGAAAAAGCTGTTCATTAAACTTTGCAAAGGAACGATAGGTTATAGTTTTATGGCCAGGTTTGGGAATTTTTGTTCCTTTTTTTGACCATGTGGCGCAGACTGAGTAGTGATCGCTGCAGTTGTAGACAGGGACACAAGTTTCTATGATGTTTTCTAGGTTTGATACATAAATGTGGTCAATTAACGTGTTTGAATTTGATGTGACTCTTGTGGGAGATTTAACTAATTGGTGAAGATTGAGTGAATTCATAACTTGGGTCCATTGATTATGTACTTTTGTTAGGTCTATATTGAAATCGCCCAGTAAGATTATTTCCCGAGATTCAAGTAGGACTTCAATTATCATGGAGTCAAATTTGTCTATCCAATTTGTTCTTTCACTTGGATTCCTGTAACAGAACCCCATCATAACAGGCTGTGTACCTTTCATGGAAACTTCGATCCAGATAGATTCTATTTCATGACGTTCTAGAACGGGCAGACGTTTGAACGTTACAGAATCACTAATATAGATTAAGATACCTGTTTCTTTAGGCTTTTGTGGATCTTTCCGCAGGATTTTATAACCTGGAATGTGTATGTCAGCATCGGTTATATGTTCGGTGAGTCTTGACTCAGAAAGCCCTAGTATGTGGAATGGTTTGCCTTGATTTGTGATGAGTGTTGATATATCTTCCATTTTGTTAATCGCTTGGTTTATGTTTAGGTGGCAAATCCGTAAGCCATTCTTGGAGGGCCAGGTATTGTGTCTTGGATGCATCTATTACAGGTAGTTTGGTAAGCAGTTATTAATGAGTGCAAAGATTGGTGAAGAGAGATTATTAATATGGGAGGAATGTTAGCACTTGATTGGGGATGGAATGAATTAAGAAGGATTAAAATCAAAATCAAAATCACTCTACATATGACACAATGGTACAATCAAGATCAAAATCAAGATCACTCTACATATAACACACAGTGGTATAAAAAAAACTTGATCAAATTAAGTGTAGGCCTACTTCAGAAAGAGTCAAGTAGACCTAAAACAAAAACAGCAACCTGGTGTTCAGGTGGTGTGGTTCAGATAATTATAGAAAAGGGATAGGTTTTGAAAAAACAAAATGAAAAACAATAAAAGAAAACATAAAATAAGATAAGGCAGAACAAAACAAATAACTCTGGACAAATCAAGGCAATACTATGCCAATCAACGTTTATAAGCAATGACAATACAACAAGAGTGAAAATAATATAGAATATATCCTTATGCACAATCAGCACAGTTCCTGAGAAACAAAATGTTGATGCACAATCCAGAGGATTCAGTCACAGTCTTGTCAGTATAGAAGTCTGGTCTGGGAAGGACCAGTCACAGTTTGTTGCACAATACTATGCCATTCAACATCTATAGATGATAACAACACAGCAAAGTGAAAATAATAAGCATATCATGATGCACAATCAGCACTGTTTCTGAGAAGTAATATGTTGATGCACAATCAGCAATCCAGAAGATTCAGTCACTGTCTTGTCACAACACAACAGTCAGGTAATAAAAAGCATATGATGATATGGTGATGCACAATCAGCACAGTTTCTGAGAAACAAAATGTTGTTGCACAATCAGCAAGATCCAGAATTCAGTCACAGTCTTTTTGGTATAGAAATCTGATCTGAAAATGATCAGTCACAGTTTGCTGTGACACTGTGTCCAAATGTTAAATGCAGTGTTCCCATTGATGATAAATGATTGCTTCAATTTTTCGTGAATGGAAATCTCTCTCTCTCTCTCTCTCTCTCTCTCTCTCTCTCTCTCTCTCTCTCTCTCTCTCTCTCTCTCTCTCTCTCTCTCCATACTTTCACCCAACCCCCAGCCCCCCCCCCTTTTTTTTTTTCCCCCCCCCCCCCCCCCCCCCCCAACATCAAATGTTGATCAATGTCATGCTGCAATGTGTATCTCATTTGAGTGGATAAATTGCCTTCTACATCTAGCAGGTATATCGGATCCAGAGACTCTTGCAACAGGGCAGTTGTTGCCTTGGGCTAGTGTGGATTGGAGTTTTTGAACCAACTCTGCCATACTATATTTTCGTTTGCTTTTTCATCTATTATTATTCGTCACTGTATCTCTTTGTGTTTAGTATCATATTAATATTTAGTGTGTGATTGGTTATACTGATTTAGCAAAAATTGTTGTATCTTAGTTTTTCTTAAAGTATTTTTCCCAATTTATATGTTTTATTATTTTTTATGACTGTAGTATATGATCTATGTAAAAACAGGACTGGATTCAAAAAGTTGTTTATTATAACACATTCATTCCTTACAGATTTTGATTTGTGTTTATATTTTAGTTTTCGAAATTGAACTATAGCTTATTTTGTCAAAAAATTTGATAATCAAGTCTCTTATTTTGATACATCTTACATATATACATATATATATATATAAAATCAATCTTAACATGTCTCTAACTTTAGACAAGTGGCCCACAAAGCAAGGCCTCCGTGTAGGCTACCTGAATATCAACAATGCAACAAACAAAAAAGATGATATTTCGGCCATACTGCACAATGATGAGAATCAATTTCATTTGTTTTGCCTTGCTGAATCTCGACTCTCACCACACGTAACTGACACATGCATGAATATTCCAGGATATCAGATTTTTTGACAGGATCCACACAAGCCCAAGTCCACTGGGTTATTAACATATTTCGCTTCTTCACTGAGTTGCAAAAGATTATACAACTTTGATGTTTATGACATTGAATCAATTTGGGTTGAAATAAAATTAAAACACAATAATCCAATATTAATAAGATTCATATACAGAAATCCTTCGGAAACCACAGAATGGTTTGAAAAATTCAACTCTATTATGGATGAAGTGACATTTTTAAACTATGAAACAATTATTCTTGGGGATTTTAACATCGACTTATTAAAACCCAAGCCTAAATGGAGTCACAACATTACTCTGCATGGCCTGGAACAACTAATAGACAAACCAACTCGGATAACAGATAACTTTAGAACTTTGATAGATCATATCTATACTACTACAAAACAAAACATAACAGAAGTATGTGCCCCCTCCTGTGGATGCAGTGATCACACTGCTGTGTGTTTTACTTGGTTTAAACATCGTGTCAAAATTCCCAAAGTAGGACATAAAACCATCTTTTACAGAAAATTTAATAACTTCAACGAACAAGACTTTCTTTCAGACTTGATAAATTCGCCATTCCAAGACATATATCAAATCAGAGACCCCAACGAAGCTGCAGAATTCTGGATTACCACATTTATTTCAGTGTATGATAGGTATGCCCCCTTCATCAAAAAAGAGTCAAAGAAAAAATAAAACCTCCTTGGATAACAAAAGACATAGAGTCAGAAATGCGCTTAAGAGACTATTTGAAAACCCATGGTACTAAAGAAGAATTTAAAATGCAAAGAAACAAAGTAACTTCACTAAAACGCAGATCAAAACGTGATTACTTTCAAAAAACTGTTAATCACAAATACCGACTCTCGCCAGGTATGGAAAGCCATCAATATTTTATGTAATAGACCTATATCAAAAAGCCAAAAGACAGTTAAAGACATAACAGCTGATGAACTGAACACCCATGTCTCAAACATCGCTACTAAAATCATATCATGTGATAAGTCAAATGAAAATGATCTCCAATACTTAGAACAATATATTGAATCAAAAGAAATTAAATTCCCGGTTGAATTATTGCCAATGACAATTAAAGACGTGTTGGAAAGTCTATCTCTAAAAAAAAATTCCAGAACACGTGACCTTGACAATCTGGATGGAAAAATATTGAAACTTTCTGGTCCTATTATAGCTGAAACACTGACATATCTATATAACTTGTGTATAGATAAAAGCAACATTCCTCTCATATTTAAAAAGGCAAAAGTCATACCAGTCCACAAATCTGGAGATTCTTCTTGTCCTTCAAATTACAGACCAATTTCAATCCTATCGGTCTTATCCAAACCCATTGAAAAACATATCCAAAAATCTTTATATTCCTACTTTGTTAACAACAACCTAATAAATGAAGATCAGTCAGGCTTTCGTAAAAACTATTCTTGTCACACAGCTCTAACTCAACTTACAGACAGTCTCTTACACAACATAAATGAAAATAACTATACAGGCCTAATTTTTGTTGACTTTGAAAAAGCATTTGATGTAATTAATCACTCCTTGCTAGTGCGTAAACTTCACCTATACAAACTAACAATTGAAATAATCAATCTTTTAAAAAGTTTTTTGTTAGATAGACAGCAGCTGGTAACTGCAAATAATCAAACATCAGAATTAGTATCTATTAGATATGGAGTACCACAAGGATCAATATTGGGTCCTCTTTTGTTCTCAATATATGTAAATGACTTACCCTTATTTCTAGATTGTAGCTGTGAAATGTTTGCTGATGACACATCCCTCTATTGTAGTGATACTGACCCCCACAGACTAACACTCAAACTTCAAAACAATATCAACAAATTGATTACTTGGACTCAATTAAACCATATGTCCTTAAATGCTCAAAAAACTAAAAGTATGTACGTACTAGCACGACAAAAGAGGCAAAAAATGAAAAGTAAATTTCAACCTCTGTTGATAGATCAAAAAATCATTGAAGAAGTTGACTCACACAAAATTCTGGGTGTAATTATCGACAATAATCTTACTTGAACTGACCATGTGATGGCACAAGGAAAACGTCTTACAAACAAGGTACGTCAGCTATCAAAAATGAAACACTTTCTAGATAGTCATTCACGCAAACTCTTTTTTTGTGGACACATCTTGCCTATAGTTGACTATGCCTCATCTCTTTGGGATAACTGCAGTGAAACTAATTTGAAATTCATCCATGGATTATATAACAGAGCACTAAAACTTGTCCTATTAAAATCAAGCTCCCTAACCATCAATGATTATAAGCTAACAAATATTCTTACATTTCAAAACATGCTTTATCTCAATAAAGCTCTATTTGTACAAAAAGTTGTCAATGGAAATGCCCCTCCCAA
>JASPKP010003667.1:0-7500 GCA_030674155.1 Stramonita haemastoma
CCTTTAATTAAATAAAAGAAAGAGCTGTGAGTGTTGAATTTTGGTGAGAGCATTAGAGACAGGCTCTTTTGCAGTGAGGACCATTTGATTTGCATGACCTGACCCCCAGTTCCGACTCCTGGGTATTTAGCCATCGTGGGAGGTCCCACTTAGTTTAATCGGAGATTATGATATAGTCCCAGTGGAATTATCCAATTTAGGGACTGTGGCAGCAGGTCATCCCGCATCGGCATCTGGGCCACTCCACGAACAGCCCAATTTATTTATATTTTATTTATTTTTTCATTTTCTACCGATGATAATGGAATAAGCACTCATGTGCTTTTTTACATCCAGTATCACGTGTATGCAGTTTTGTCAATCTTGTCATCTGTTCCCACCGGCACACAATGGCCTACACTTACGAAAAGGGGGATAGGTTTTAAAACCTGTGCGCAAGATGTTCTGCGTGCGTTTGCACACGGGGCATCGGTTTATAGTCTCATCCGAAGGACTTTGGGGAGAGTGGAGTCAGCACTGATGTTAACTCCTGGGGAAAAATCTCCTCAAACGGGAATCGAACACGGGTCGTCAAATTGCCAGCGCAATGTTCTGACCACTAGGCTATCCCGTCCTTCTATGAAGCAACTGTGCTAGGCCCGTACAAGCACAAAATTTTAATGTGTGCAGAGACTATGAGGTCTTCCTTTACCATCCCTGATACCTTAAGGAAAAACACCTCTCTAAAATACAGAGCTGTTTTTGCTCTCTCGGGAATAACATGATAATTCTATGGCTTACCAATATATATATATATATATATTATATATATTTTATATTTTATATATATATTAATATATTATATATATATATATATATATATTTATATATTATATATATATATAAGGGAGGAGAGGAGGGATGGTGTGTGTGGTGTGATTATTTTTTATTCTATTTATTTTGTTTTATTCTTTTATATCGAGGATAATGGGATAAGCATCTTGTGCTTTTTTACATCCAGTCCCGTGTGTATGCAGTTGTGTTAATATTGTCATCTGTTCCAACCGGACACAATGGCCTACTTTTACAAACAGCGGAACAGGATTTAACGTGGCGAAGTTTGTTCTGCGTGCGTTACAACGGGGCTCCCGGTTTATAGTTCATTCGAGGGACTTTGGGGGGAGGGTAGAGTCAGCACTGACGTTAACTCCAGGAGAAAAATCTCCTCGAACGGGAATCGAACCCGGGTCGTCAAATTGCGAGCGCAATATTCTGACCACTAGGCTATCCTGTCCCCCGTTCTCTGTGTGTGTGTGTGTGTGTGTGTATGTGGTGTGTGTGTGTGGTGTGTGTGTGTGTGTGTGTGTGTGTGTGTGTGTGTGTGTGTGTGTGTGTGTGTGTGTGTGTAAAACAGTAAGAAAAAGTGATTCAACGTTGCAGTTATGTTTTTGGGAGTCTAACACCATGACATTATGTCCGGAGAAACATGCAATCCAACCTTCCTCTATCTTTCTTAGTCTGGGACCAAATCTTTTTTGAATTGAAAAGGAGGAACCTAAGAAGGGGAAAAAGCACAAAATCTTACGACATTTAATCAAGTTTTGTGATCGGCATTTCTTCCTCTTCGTCTGCCACCTTGAAAGTTGTTATGTTTGGGCGTTACATCCTAATGCTGTTCATTTTGTAAAGGTTTGTTTGCTGTTAGTTTGGTGATGGGGGTGTTAATTGTCTTTTTTTTTCCTTTCTTCATAATATTGTTTTGAAGTAAGAACGATTTTTTAAAATGGTTTGATACGTTTTGTATGGGGTTTTATTGTTTTTTTAATTAGTTTTTGTTGTTGTTGCTGTTCTTGGGGGGGGGGGGGGGGGGTGCTCTCTGCTGTCTCCTTTCAATTTTAATCTATTTGATTTATTTCATTATAATCAATGTATCTGTCTTGACATTAATGTTCCGATCATTTAGGGATTATGTATTTGTCGAGTACATATAAATTTCTTTTGTTTTAATAATTATTAATATATCCAGTGGGGGGGGGGGGGGGTATGCGTTTGTTGAATGTATACCTATCTCCTTTTTTTGATCCTAGGTTGAACTGTTATTGTTGGTGATGGTGGTTTTGTTTTTCTTTCTTTTTTTTCTTTTTTGTTGTTGTTGTTGGTTGTTTTCAGTTTGTTTGTTGTTGTTTGTTGTTTTGTGTGTGTGTGTGTGTGTGTGTGTGTGTGTGTGTGTGGTGTGTGTGTGTGTGTGTGTGTGTGTGTGTGTGTGTGTGTGTGTGTGTTTTTGGGGGGGGCTTTCCTATTCCCTAATCAGGGTAAGAGCTGGATGAAAAAAAAGTATATAAATAACTAACCCTGTTACCCTTGAAAACTAAAGGTTAATTATTTATTCATTCATTCATTTACCTTCCTTCTAACCCCCCCCCCCCCCCCTCCTTCCTCCCCCTAATAGGGGGAGGAAGTGCTTATCCCATGTGGGGACGGATAGCCTAGTGGTCAGAACATTGCGCTGGCAATTTGACGACCCAGGTTCGAGTCCGGTCGAGGAGATTTTTCTCCTGGAGTTAACATCAGTGCTGACTCCACTCTCCCAAAAGTCCTTCAGATGAGACTTTAAACCGAGGCCCCGTGTGCGAACGCACGCAGAACATCTTGCGCACACGTTAAATCCTGTTCCGCTTTTCGTAAGAGTAGGCCATTTTGGTGCCGGTGGGAACAGATGACAATATTTACAAAACTGCATACACACGGGACCGGGTGAAAAAAAGCACACTATTGCTTATTCTGTTATCCTCGAATAAAAGAATAAATAATCAATCAATCCTCGATATAAAAGAATAAAATAAAATTAAAATTAAAATAAATAATATCCCGACCTTTGATACCGACTGACAAATTCTGGTGGTTATAATAAACATTCATTGATTCTTGCCCTGTCGCTCTCACTTTATATTGTGGATGTTCTGTATCCCTGGTTCCGTGATTCGCTTGTTGCCAAACCGGCACAATGGATTTCATTACTGCAGACCAACAGTTGCAGAATAAGAATGCACGAAGGCAGTTTCAAGGGACCTTACTCCTGATAGTATTAATCATGAATGGTGTCCCTTGGCGAGGTTGAGAATGAATGGCTTTTTTTTTTCGTTGGGTATTATGCGCTTGCTTTGTTTGTTGTTTTTGTGTTTTTGTTTTTTCTCTTTTTTTTTTTTGGGGGGGGGGCTAGTTGTGTTTTGTTTTGTTTTTCTTTATTTCTATCTTTCTTTCCTTCTTTCTTTCTTTCTTTCATTCTTTCTTTTGTTCTTTGTGTATTTATTGATTCGTTTATCCATTTCGTTATTTTCGGAATTTTCCCCCTTTTCCCAGAGGGAGAGAGGGGGGGGGGGCAGACAGACAGACGGACAGACTGAGACAGAGACAGACAGACATAGAGAGACAGAGACAGGCAGACAAACAAAAAATTGACACGGAAAGAGACAGAAGGATAGACAGGTAGATAGATAAACATAAACATCATCATCATCATCATCATCATCATCATAATATATTGGATTTATATAGCGCTGAATCTTTTGGAGTACACAAATCAAAGCGCTTTCATTCAAATTAGTCACGCGCACGCAACCGTTTAGATAAAAATCAACAAATTAAACATAAAGACAGACAGGCATGCGGATAGACAAACAGACAAGACAGACAGTGCAGCAGCCAAATGAATACAACACGTCTATGTCTGTCACAAAACATAAACAAGCAAAACCACACACACACACACACACACACACACACACACACACACACACACACACACACACACACACACCACACACACACACACACACACTATTAATAAACAACCCTCTTTTTTTTTTTTTTTTTGGGGGGGGGGTTCTTTTTCTAGAAACCATTAGCAAAGTAATAGGACATTTTTTGTTGTCTGATAACGTAATTATAACACAATAAGAAAACAGAGAAGTGAAAAAAGAGACAGCTCTTCTTGCGAGATCCATAAAAAAACAACTCTTCCAGATGTTCATTTTCTCGTGTAATGATGTTACCATCTGACCGTTAAAAGGTAGGTCTATGTCTCCCTTTACGGGACGGGATAGCCTCGTGGTTAGAACATTGTGCTGGCAATTTGACGACCCGAGTTCGATTCCCGTTGGAGGTGATTTTTCCCCTGGAGTTAACATCAGTGCTGACTCCACTCTCCCCAAAAATCCTTCGGATGAGACTAAAAACAGAGGCCCCGTGTGCGAACGCACGCAGAACATCTTTGTGCACACGTTGAATCCTGTTCCGCTTTTCGTAAGAGTAGGCCATTGTGTGCCGGTGGGAACAGATGACAATATTTACACAACTGCATACACACGGGGACTGGATGAAAAAAGCACATGAGTTTTTATCCCATTATCCTCGATATAAAAGAATTTTAAAAATAAAATAAAAAGAAATAAAATAAAAAATACACCAAAGTCACAACAAAAGGAATTTATTTTCAGTCTTCTTCTTCGTCGAACACTCAGACAGCAACTCTTGTTGTCTGTCATAATGAGCGAAAATGCGTCGCGCTGCCGTTAAGCGCCTGACAAGTCAGGCCCAGCACATCCGACTTCGGCGTGGATAAGAATTGTTATCTTTTAAGTCTTTCTGATGGAAATAAAGGCAGGAGAACAGACCAAGGAGGTAGAAAAATAGGGAGGCGACAGGAAGAAAAGGAAGAAACAAAGGGAGAGATAGAAAAGAGGGAGTTCCTAGCACAGAATTTCCAGAAGGTTGAGAAGCTGTTTATTCTGACAGGAATACTTGGAGTCTGACGATGATGTCATTGGACTCTGAAAGCAGCGCCCCTTTTTGCAAGATACGTACAAGATGTCGTAAAAAAAAAGCTTGACGAAGCTTTGAAGGCAGTCTATGGACCCTCTTACCAAGTGTTGAGTCCTTTGCGCAGCACTGACGGCCAGGCACTCCTCACAGACAAGATGTCCATATTGAACCGCTGGGCTGAACACTTTCAAACCCTCTTCAGCGCTGATCGCACTGTTGATGACGCAGTGATCCAACAGATCCCACAGCAACCAGTGAAAGAAGAACTGGACGAGGCCCCAAACCTGGAAGAGGTAACTAAAGCCATAGAACAACTGAAGAGTGGGAAGGCTGCAGGCGTCGACGGTATTCCACCAGAATTATGGAAAAAACGGGGGGCAAACACTGCACTGCAAGCTCCATGAATTTTTTGTCTGCTGCTGGGAGCAGGGAAAGTTACCACAAAACCTTCGTGATGCAATCATAATCACCCTTTACAAAAACAAAGGGGAAAAAATCAGATTGCTCCAACTACAGGGGGATAACTCTTCTCTCCATCGCTGGCAAAATCCTTGCAAGAGTTCTCCTCAACAGACTAGTACCTGCTGTTGCAGAACACCACCTCCCTGAGAGCCAGTGCGGCTTCAGAGCTAACAGGGGTACCACTGACATGGTCTTCGTGCTCAGACAACTTCAAGAAAAGTGCCGCGAACAGAACAAGGGACTGTACATCACCTTCGTTGATTTAACCAAGGCATTTGACACTGTGAGCAGGAAGGGCCTGTGGCAGATCATGGAGCGTCTTGGCTGTCCCCCAAAGTTTCTCAACATGGTGATCCAGCTACATGAAGACCAGCGTGGCCAGGTCAGAAACAGCAACGACCTCTCAGAGCCTTTCCCAATCACAAACGGGGTGAAGCAGGGCTGCGTTCTTGCACCAACCCTCTTCACTATCTTCTTCAGCATGATGCTTCAGCGGGCCACAGAAGATCTTGATGACGAAGACGGAGTTTTCATACGCTACCGCACAGATGGCAGCCTATTCAACCTGCGGCGTCTTCAGGCCCACACCAAAACCCTGGAGCAACAAATTCGAGAGCTACTTTTTGCTGATGATGCTGCCCTTGTAGCCCACACAGAAACCGCCCTGCAGCATGTAACATCCTGTTTTGCAGAGGCAGCCCAGCTCTTCGGACTCGAAGTCAGCCTGAAGAAGACAGAGGTTCTCTACCAGCCCGCACCTCAGGTAGCGTACCACCCACCTCACATTACAATTGGTGAGACAGAACTGAAGACAGTCCAGCAGTTTACCTACCTGGGATGCACAATCTCCTCTGACGCAAAGATTGATAAAGATGTAGACAACAGACTGGCAAAGGCAAACAGTGCTTTTGGCAGACTCTACCACCGTGTCTGGAAAAACAAACATCTGAAGAAAGACACCAAGATCAGTGTCTACAGAGCCGTGGTACTGACCACCCTCCTGTACGGCTCTGAGTCATGGGTCACATACAGACACCACCTGCGAATTCTGGAACGCTTCCACCAACGCTGTCTCCGCTCCATCCTCGACATCCACTGGAGCGACTTCACCACGAATGCTGAGGTGCTGGAGCAAGCAGGGATCACCAGCATTGAGGCCATGTTGCTGAAAACGCAGCTACGCTGGGCAGGGCATGTCTCTAGAATGGAGGACCATCGCCTACCGAAGATGGTTCTCTACGGTGAACTTTCCACCGGACACCGCTACAGAGGCGCACCAAAGAAGAGATTTAAAGACTCTCTGAAGAAATCTCTGTCAGCCTGCCTCATAGACCATAACCAGTGGTCAGTCCTTGCTGCTGACCGGCAGGCCTGGCGACACACACTGTGCATCAGTCGGTCTCCTCCTTTGAGGACAATCGCAGAGCGGCCCTTGAGGAGAGGCGAATGAGGAGGAAGAACCGCGTCCCCTCTACATCAACCCCAGAATCGACTTTCCCCTGCAGCCGCTGCGGCCGGGTTTGTTTGTCACGCATTGGACTGAACAGCCACCAGCGAGCCTGCACCAGACGTGGACAGTGCCCTTAATCTTCGTTCGCGAAACCAAGCCATGATATATATGATGATGACAAGATGTCGTAAATGTATTTCGTTTTGTTTGAGGGCGGTTTTTTGTTTTTGTTTTTGTTTTGTTTTGTTTTTCAGTATGATTGGAGTGGAGTGGAGTGGAGTGGAATGGAGTGGTGTGGTGTGGTGTGGTGTGGTATTGCGTGGTGTGGTGGGGTCTGGTGTGGTGTGATGTGGTGTTGCTGGTGTTGTGTAGTGTGGTGTGGTGCGGTGTGGTGTTTCTCTCTCTCTCTCTCTCTCTCTCCTCTCCTCTCTCTCTCTCTCTCTCTCTCTCTCTCTCTCTCTCTCTCTCTCTCTCTCTCTCTCTCTCTCTCTCTCTCTCTCTCTCTCTCTCTCTCACTCTGTGTGTGTGTCTGTCTGTCTGTCTGTCTGTCTGTCTGTCTGTCTGTCTCTCCCTCCCTCCCTCCCTCCCTCACACACACACACACACACACACACACACACACACACACACACACACACACACACACACACAACACACACACACACACCGTACGTACAAGCCAAAACAGAGACAAACAACAACAAGTTCCTGTAACATTCCTCCATGAATCTTACTACATTCCCAGATAATAAAAAAACAACAACAAAACATAAACATTAGATGGGAAA
>JASPKP010003667.1:10000-12500 GCA_030674155.1 Stramonita haemastoma
AGTATCAAAAAGTGTATCTGCAGTCCTTTCTGATGGAAAGCATGTGTATCAGTGTATGTGTGACAGTGTCACATCATCCCTTTCACTTTCTGTCCTTCTCTTTCTTTCTCTGTATGTGTTTCTTGTCTCTATCTGACAGTGTGCATATGATCTGAATTTAGTGGATCCTATTTACGGCACTGATATATCTTTAATTCTGAATGAACGGGATGCAACTTTTTTCAGTTTAACTTTAACCTTAGGGTGATGTGTGACTTTAAAAAATGTTTTGTTTATCTTTGTTACCTGCTCTACAAAATCACTGATCTTAAGCATTGTTTCGTTGCAATTTTGTTGGGCTTTTCACCCCAGAATTTTACCCAATGGCTGATCACATTTTTGTCCAGATGAAAGGACTGACTTTGTATGTCTGTGTGTGTTATGTGGAGAAAGACTGCTGACGGATAGCCAAGATGTAGTGAAGCAGACTGATAAAGGTGTTGCAGGTCGTGGTACAGTGGTCGTAAACTTTGGTTTAATCCTGGTAAAATGCAGGAAAGCATACATGATTTTGCATGCTTGTGGGCTGTGAACGCTTAATTTAGCATATGTGCAGTATACTTTCATTGCTTTTTGCTTTATCTTGCGTTTAATGGTAATTCTATTATCAAATTCGTAATCAGTACGTCGAACGCTTTCCAACGATATGCCACAAGACCATATTACAAACTGTTTAAAAATATGGTAAAATCCAAATTTTATGACGTCATAAAATCTTTAAAAAAGTGACCTTCCGACACTTAGATCCCCCTACTTTTTGAATATGTTAATAGCTAGCTACTTTTCTATCCAGTCATCGCAAAAGCATTACTATTGCACATAATTCTTTTCTCGGCACTTTTTTTGCAAATATTGACTAGACCACATAGCAAAAGAGTTAACTAATGATATGCAGAGGAGAGAAGAGAGAGGGGGGGGGGGGGGGGGGGGGGAGGGTGGAGAGATAGATAGACAGACAGACAGACAGAGAAAGAGAGAATACGAATACGAATACGAAATTTTATTCATGAAAGGCCTTCGCCCCATATGAAGGGGTGTTGTGTGTGTTGTATATGGAGACATGCACAATTTGAACATTCTTAGTTCTTAGAAAAAAATAGTAATGACATTACGATACTGCTATTTCTCTTATCTGAAATGCTTTATACAGGTATATGGACAAATTTTTCATAGTTTCTGGGTTTGTTGCAGACATTAGTAATCTAAATCTGAACAAATTTGGGTCTCTGAAAAACTTCATAGCAATAAACTGTTTCCTGATTTCTGCTAAAGATGGACAACAAAGAAGGAAATGAATTTCATCCTCGTTTTCTTCTTTACATAATGGACATATCAAATCATTGTCACTTTGGTGTTTATATCGAAATGAATGAACAGTTATACTAGAGATACCAAAACGAAATCTAGTCATCATAAATTTCAAATGTTTGTCAATATCTAATAGCAAATAGTTTTGTATACGAGGCACACGGGCTAGTGAACGCACGATACATGCTGAACCTCTCACTATTTTGAACATGATTGTTCCACTCTTGCCACCTACAATCAATTAAACGACTTTTGAATGCACGCAAAAATTCATTCACTCTTTCCACACCTTGATGAAACCAAACAAAACCAAATCCATACTGAAAAAGACACTTTCTTACATTTGTTACCCATGTTGTTTTTCCTCGATCATCCAACTCACATAGCATCATATACGCTTTCCTTGGTAACCTTTCTGGTTCCATTCTTGTTAGCTTTAACCAATAGCGTATAGTACTGACAACAAAATTTATAGTGATAGGATACCTATTCATTTCCCTGTACACTAAGTCGTTAGGTGTTCGTCTATCCACTCCCAAAAATTTCTTTAAAGCAAATAAATGGGTTTTTTCACAATATTCTGCCGCAGCATAAATACCCCAAACTTCTGAACCATACTGCATAATAGGCTGAACTTGTGCATCAAATAATTTCAAAAAAAGTCTTACTGAGCTATTATTCAAAGCATTTAATCCTCGCATGATAGTGAGAAGTGCCTTTTTTGCACGGCTTGCTAAATCTCTGCATGTAGCAGTGAAACTAAGCCTAGTTGAAAAATATACCCCCAAATATTTATAGGCATTGACAACTTCTATCTGATTACCATCAACTGACCAGTGTTCTCTGGCACTCAAATAACCCCCCTTTCTAAACACAACAATATTTGATTTACCCATATTTACCTTCAATCTCAAAGAGGAAGAAGCGTGCATTAGACTATTTATCTGGGTCTGCAGACCAACAACTGTTTCAGAAAGAACAACATCATCATCCGCAAACAAAAGTATAAACAGTTCCAAAGTATCTAACAAAAATGTCACACCATGTTTTCCATTTTGTATTACTTCAAGTGCTAACTCATTAATAAACAGAGAAAATAGAACCGGGCTGCAAACGTCACCCTGTTTGACACCTGCTGAACATTGAATATAAG